>JANHFT010000377.1:25436-45171 GCA_032467955.1 Pseudoxenodon macrops | reverse complement strand
TGCACCAAAGACAAATTCCTTGTGTGTCCAATCACACTTGGCCAATAAAGAATTATATTCTATTCTATTCTATTCTTTTTGAGCCAAATAAAGTTCAATGTCAGATGGTCGTAATAGCCAATGATTTATATCACTAACAGTGAAATAAAAAAGATTAAAAACAAACAGCTAACCCATTTAAAACTATTTAGAAAAAAAGTATCAGCACTGCAGCTGTCAAGATCAATTTCAACATTCCCATATTGAATGAACATTGCATGTTTCTTAAATGGTAAACAAGGAAATAAGCTTACCACACAAACTCTAAACAACAGGGAATTCACCTTAGAGCGTGTTTACTAATTGGACACACCGTGCAACCTCTACTAGAGAACTCCAAAAACAATTTTTACAGGTCAGTATTTATCCAGTTATTTGAATAGGAGAACAAAAAGGCACACAGAATTTCAGTTAAACTGCTTCATCCTACAATGGGGTCTACATGTTTGTTGTGGTCCCATATATGTGGCATTGTCATGGGATAGGTTTCATCACAATGTTATGTGTAGACATCATTTACACACTGGATTTGGCAAGATCGTACGTGAAATAATCGTTGAACTGAAACAATTCTGCAGAAATGAATTCAATTTCCTTTTCCTCAACTACCACCTTCAACTGTTACCTTGTGCCAGTCTGTGTCTCACCCAAAGCAGTTCTTAGAAGCCATGTTTCTTTAAAAGGAGTCTGAATGAAGAATGGGTGTACCATAATAAAATGTTGGAGAGTCTTCTTCCAAATGAAGGAACATTTAAAAAGAAAAAGAAACAAATATTTCTTTTACACATTAGAGGCCACTTTGAAATAAATATTTCAGTTTGGTTGAAAGAAATTCTGCATACATTCAGAAGCTCTTAAATCAGGGGTTTTTTTTGAAACAGGAAAGTGACAATTCCTTCACAAATATTCCAAATCTATTCCTCAAGGCTATTTTGTAGGGGGGAAATCCCTAAGATTTTTCAAAGAATGGTTTAGTATTTGACACAATCAACTAATTTGATATTTTGCACTCAAATGTTATTCTGTTTAAACATTGTTCTCAGTGGTATTTCAGAAATTCAGGATTTTCCCACATTTGTGTTATTACACTGAGAGAAAATACTGTGAGAAAAAAGTGGTCAGGGAGTTCATTCATAAATGTTCTTCCCCAGGGTCTCTCAAAGCTGTAAAAATTCCCTGTGGTGTCTAATTTATGTTCTCTCAGAAATGTGACTTACACAAATGCAGTTGATAACGTCAAATATCCATGAGCACATTTTGTTTTCTTTAAAGGAATTTTGGAAAATATATTTTAGGTCTGCATTTCTTCAAGGATCATCTGCTGGGGGGCCTCCTCATATGCGTAGACAGGGATCATTGGGACCAGAATCAAAACTGAATGAAAGCACTCCGTTCTGTTCTCATTACTCTTTGTTCTCATTATGTTGCCTTTGTCTCACATAGCAAACTGCAGGAAAGGACTGAACTCTTGCAGAGATAGCAATAGCACTTAGATTTATATATCGCTTCATAGTGCTTTATAGCCCTCTTTAAGCCATTTACAGAGTCAACATACAGTATTATCCCTAACAATCTGGATCCTCATTTTGCCAACTTTGAAAGGATGAAAGATGAATGAACCTTTTGAGCAGGTCAGGATGGAACTGCTAGCAGTCAGTAGAATTTGCCTGCAATACTGCATTCTAACACAGTGCCACATGGCTCTTCCAATAATATCAGAGATAGAGATAAAAGAGAGAGGGAGAGGGAGAGGGAGAAGGAGAAGGAGGGAGGGAGGGACGGAAAGAGAGAGAGAGAGAGAAGTAAACACAAAGCAGTCTCCACGGTATAAATTTCCTACCGTATAAAATGGAGCCAATTGTAAATTATTTTGCAGACTATTTCCTTTATTCCTATATGATAAATAATATGAATACAAATAGTTGTGTGCTTAATTAGATCTAAAGATTTCTGCCAGATTTTATTAAATACATTAAGCGTATCTGATAGCGCAATAGTGGAATCCCTTATTAGCCTCCTAGAAAAGAAATACATATTTTTCATCTCACTTAAAGAACTATATGCAGTTTCTCTCTTAATTGGGTGCATTAATTCTCTGGAAGAGACAGCCAATTATAGTGAGCTCCGTGTCAACAGCAGCAACTGACTAATGATGGTCATCTAGCTATGCAGACCTTGTTTAATATGCCTCTAGTAAAATAATTGCTCAAATAACAAACCCTGTCTTTTGTTGCTAATTGATAGGAAGATCCTCTCTAAATTAATTTCAGCCATGCAATATTATGTTGAATATGAGTTACTCCTCATTAGACATTCTGGATGTTTAATTTTTGTTATAGATGTGTATGTACATATAGATACACACAGAGATAGAGATAATAGAGATAGTAGAGACAGAGATAGTGATAGAGACAGACACAAGCATAGAGATGATAGAGATGTAGAGGTAGGGATAAGGATAAAGAGAGGAAGGTGGAGGGGAGAGAGAGGATGAGGGATAAGGATAGGAGTAGAGATAGAGGAAGAAATAGAGATAGAGGTACAGGTAGGGATATAGGTAAAGGGATATATAGGGAGAGGGATAAAGGGACAGGGACAGGTAGGGAATAGGGATAGGAGTACAGGTAGAGGAAGAAGTACAAGTAGAAATAAAGGAAGAGGTAAAGTAGAGGTAAAGGGAGAGATAGGGAGAGGGATAAAGGGAGAGGGAAGGAGAGAGAAATAAAGACAGAGACAGATTGAACTGTGTTGGTTCAGAGTGGTCAAATAAACTGTAGCAAATATTTGTTCTCTGTATTCTTGCTATTTCGCAATAGTTTGGGAAATTATTGCAATTTCCAGTTTAATTTATACTCACCACAGTCCCTACATCCAGATCCGAGCAAGCACACAGACCATATACACACAATAGCCTGTTGTTTTATGTCAAACAACATCAAAACATTAACTGGCAAAGACAAGACAAAAAGCAAGCAAAAGACAGGAAAGAAGAGACATAAAAAAGAAGCAAAACAAAAAGAGCAGAAGACTAATATCCAAAAGCAACATTTTCAATACATCTTTATCAAAAATGCACAGAACATTGCAGACTCCTGGAAACAATATTATCACTAATTAAGTTTCTTTGACTCTAACCCTTTCATGTATGAAACAGTAACAGAAGAGAGATTTAGTACAGGCAGTTAATTTACTTTATAATTTCATAGTTTCTTTTCATACCTGCCTATTTTTTTTAATTCCTGTCCAGTCCTCTTGTGTTTATACCTTTTCATGTTTTTTTTTTCATGTTTTGCCTTTCTTGTTCAAATATTTTCCTAATTTCCAGTTGCACTTTTCTCCTCCGTTATCAGACCTTAATTTTTATTATGATTATTTTTCTGTAGAACGTCTTCTATAGTTCAGCACACAGTTATTTGGTTTCTCAAACACGTCACTCTTTTTGGTTAAGAGATAAGTGCAGATATATTTTACATGAACGTTATAAAGCAGCTTTCCCTTGCTTCATTTTGATTGGCATGGGATCACAAAAGAGAGAAAAAATAAATTCCAACATTTAGCTGACTTGTTTGAATTCAAGCCTAGATTTTTTTTTCTTTTGCCCTAAAACAATAGTCATATTTTGATTCTCTTATTCTGTCCTTTGCAAGGAATGTTGGTCCCTAGCAAGGACAAACTTTCAATCCAATTGCTAAGTCCTTATCTGTTATTTTCTTAATAAGAGGCTCATCTCTGTGGCCAACTCTTTTGTGCCAGTTTGTATTATTATTCATGCATCCTTCTGTCCTGTTTGCTTTAGGTTGGACAAAATCCAGCAGATAAGTTTCATTGTTTGATTGTTTACTATATAATTTATAGCTTTCTTGTACTGATCTTGACAACAGTTCCTGGATGAAATTATCAGAAAGGTTCACATAGGTTTGGTTTTGTGTCTCCTAAATAGACAATACTTGGACTTCTCTATTTAGTTCCATTAAACTTCCATTTCAGATTGGCTTCTTTTCTGAACATTAAAATATTATTGCTCATTCCTGACTATGCATACATCAGTCTCAGTTCATCTCAGATATCCTTCCCTGAAATACTGTTTTGAAACAATTTATAGGTTTTTGAGTTTAACCTCAACATTACTTCAGAATTAAGTAATCTATACTTTTTCATCCCAGCAGGACATGTGTTCTTCCAAACATTGGAGAGGGACAGCTTTTCAAATAACACCTCCATGTTCCAGATACTATGTTTTTCATCTTCAAGTATGAGATTTTTCAATTCCAAAGTTAATGCCATTTTCATAATATGTGGGCTCTGAGTTCAAGTACTTATTTAATAAATCCAGATGTTTTTGTGTTTGGGGCGCTTTAGGAATGCTGTGAAATCTTCAGTGTTTAGTCTTGATTCTCTGCTGGGCCCATAACCTTTGGGGGAATCTTTGGTGCTCACTGAGTTTGGTTATTTTCTTGCAGACATTTGATTACCATACTAGGTAACATCTTCAGTAGTAGAAAGAGTAAGGTTTGCTCTCTTTTTATATACTAGTGGCTTACCTTATCAGTGTTGGTGAATGGGTTCTTGGTGGTACTTTGATTAGATTGTTGTTTACTGTTTGTTTGTTTGTTTGTTTGTTTGTTTGTTTGTTTGGTACTTCCTTGCTTGGGGTACTGTTTACTTCTTGATTGTTTATCTAATGTTAATCTTGGTGTTAATCTCTGCTAATTGACTGTTGCTTGCTAGTGGTCTTTTTCTTTCCTTTTAATTTGTTTCCAGTTTAGTTTTTACCAAATTAAAATAGCACCCTATTATCAAAACCTCAAGGTGAACCAGACTAGGAAATAATGTGAGTTTAATTATAAAATTATAGTAACAGACTCTTGCAAATCTGAATGCACTTTTCTCCTGCCTCTTTATGTGAAGTAGAGAGATGTCTGAGTCATTTATTTACATTACATTCTTGCCCTCTTATCCAACCATTGCCTTGGTGGTAACTTTTCTCCTATCCCTCAGGGTCATTCCCTCTGTACTCTACCTCTGTATTCACATCAGAACCATGCGTATTACAGCTTAATTTTTTATTAAATATAAGCAAATGTTGGAGCAATTAATTGATAAAAATGGATTAAAGGAATACAAAAACAGGGAGTAAGGGATGTAAATGACAGTCAATAATTTGCATTAGCTATATTTATCTAAAAGCACAAAAGTGTGCAGAATCACTGGAAACAATACTATGGATAATTCACATGTCTCAAGGAGAGTAGCCTTTGATTGCTTGGGGTTTAATCCTTTTTATATACACAGCAGTAGCAAAATAGAAATGGAAAGTAAGACAGAAGGTGATCCTTCTTCTAATTTGCAGGAGGAAAGGGGGAAAAAATCATAGATAGTGCTTATGTATCCAATATACAAATTTCTGACATATTTTTATTTGAGACTGAGATTTTTATTTTCTTGCTTTCTTTGCTATATTTTATAGTTTCTTATATGACAAATTTCCTGCCTGAAAAGGACACAATGATATTTTGTCCCCCATTCATAAACAGAAGTTTTCAGAAATATCTTAGTACAATAAGAGTTAATTCAGCACACATACTGGAAATTTTGAATAGTTCAGAGTTCCGGTAAATACCACCTCTGACGACCCCATCCCCATCTATTCTCTGCCTCCTGAGTCCCAGGTGATCGGGAGGAAATGGAGATTTCACAGTATCCTTCCCCTGTCACGCCCACCAAGCCACTCCCACCAAGCCATGCCACGCCCACCAAGCCACTCCCACAGAACCGGTAGTAAAAAAATAATAATCCCACCACTGGTTTTATACCAATTAGCTTTTATTAGCAAAGCCAACCAAGCTTTATGACCATGCAAGAACTCAAATAAATGTTGCAATGTATCTATCACGGTCAATGTAGGGTTTGAATAGGCAACATGCAAGAATGTGGACAAACAAATGCTAACTTTTTCCGAATGGACCCAGAAAATTTGTACATGTATATGAATGTCACCTTTCATTAAAAAAATATTAGAGTCTATAATAATTACACCTAGATAAATTAATAGTTTTTTTTTCTTATTCTGCTGCTCTAAAAAGCTACGGGCTATTTGAGGAAAGGATTCTAAAAGAGCTAAAATAAAATTATGAGGCAGAAATTTAAAAATGGTTCCTTCCACATTAAATGGGGGGAAAAGTTGAGCCGTGAAAATCTGCACTGCATTAGTTTCAATGCAGTTAAGCAATAACAGCATATTTAATATGCTTCAAGACCCAGGAAAAAAAATAAGTTGGGTGAAGTGTACAGAGAAAGCATCTTCTTTCTCCCTCTTCTTTCTGCCTGAACAAATTACTTGGATTAGTAATTTGCTGTCATTTCTCTTCTGTTTCCTGTCAAAACATTATTCAGTTGTTATTCAATTTATTCTGAATGCACGAATTATGCATGTTTGATGTCCTTATACTTCCTTCCTTTCCTTCTATTAGCCTCGGCTATCCTGAACATCTTAACTTCACAACTGACTTAAATGTAGTTGAAAAAAGCATAATCATCATAGTGGAAGACATAAGTAGAACATATGTCATGACACTTCAAAGAAGTAATGCATTATTTCTGACACTCTAAACAGTTTGCATATGCTAGCATGATTAATCGTAGTGTCCCTGCAGTGAAAATGGGCATCTCCCTCACTCTCTTTCATTAGCTAATGTTGTTGATTTATATACACACTGTACTTTACATTTTGACGTAAATCCACACATTAATTACCTAAGCTTTGCTACATGACAGAGAAGAAAGCAGGTTTCTTAGGTTTGGAAAAATCTCATTTTCCATGAAATACAAAGATTGAAGAAAGCAGAAATAGACTCTGGAAAAAAATACTTTTCTCATCATATGCCTCTGAAACTGACACAAAATATAACTTTCATATTCATTACAAAAATGTATTCCACTTTTTCATTTCAAAAAATACGCAGCTCACTATTGCTATAAACAAGCCATAAAACAAAATCTACCAATCAGTGAAACCAAAGAGAAATGTTTAAAATAAAAAAAAACACAGTGTAAACGTAGGCTTCTATTGAGGACTGAGCTACACTGACTTCAGTGAAGTTAATTAGACTGAAGATACAGGAAAATAAAAAAGAAAAGTTAAAGCACACGCAGTGAGGAATTGAACACAGTTTTAAATACTTTCTGGAAAACTATATTTTTAGCTGAATATGGGAAGATATCCCCAGATTGATTGATTTTCAAAAGACAAAGTTTCACTTATATCTTCAGAATATCTCTTAACAGCAGGATGTTTGCAATGTAGGAATCATAAGTAGTTGAGGGGAACTACATTTATTGATTACAGAATGGAAAAATCTCTTGAAAGTTCTTTTTATTATTATTATTATTTTAATTTTTACAAATTCCTTCTTTACAACATTTCCATATCGGTATACATCCATTATATATCAATTTTTCCCCCTTATTTCAATTTACATTTAGCTATAAATGTGGTTCCATTCTTATGTTTCTATACATATTACTGTATTTATATACAATAATCATTCAATATATGTCAATTTCATTTTTCTGACTTTGTTACTTCTTTCTACCTCCTATATCTTCTTCCATTTATCTTCTTTAACCTTTACATCTATCTTCTAATCATTCACACCATTTATTCCATACCATGTAGTACTCTGTTTCTGTTTTATTTCTATTTCTTTTGTGAGTCTATCCATCTCTGCACACTCCAAAGCTTTCCTAATCACCTAATTTATTTATCTATTTCTTAACTGAAATACCTTTTTTAAGAGCGTGGAAGAATAACCAAAGAACTTCAGGGTAAGATAAGGAAAAGTGATAGAATTGGTCATGGTGATTCTGTACCTATTGTGTTGCAACACTTACCAGTAACTGCAACATATTCAATCAGGCTAAAATGTACGATTTTACAGAAATTTACCTATGAATAAAGGCTGATGAGATTTTACTTCTAAATTAATATGCATGATATAGTGTTTTGCAGGCAATAACCACTACTTGTGTCTTATGTCCAGAAATACATTAGCCAGAGTAAAATGGATCAAATGGCAGTGAAATGCGTTCTGAAAAAAATTAAACAGACTTAAGCCATTGCAGCCTAGCCCTAGTTAATAGCTAATGACTCCGATCTTTAAATCAGCCCCATACAAGTTCTGAAATAATGAACTATTCCAGCTATATGTAAGGAATTATTAGCCTTGGTCATATATAACTTCAACAGAAATGCAAATAGCCTTTGAAACTAATCACAGAAGAATTTGTTTCCCCCTAAGGTATTCTGAAATTTCATATGAAGTGTTATTTTAAGAAGCCCCTAAACTGCCTCACTTAGTGCCAGATTGCCTACATTCAGGAAGAGCAAATTATTATATGCTCTGAAAAGCTCCTCCAGGGCGGCTCTCCTGAACAAGGTGAGATGAAGCACATCCACAAACTAATCAAGCTATCAAGAAAATGGCATATTGTAAAAGTCAAGAGTCTCCATTTGCTTCAGAATGAGGCCAGAATCTACACCAAGTAAGGTTTGCTCAGCTTCGTCCAATCTGTTAACTCATTGCACTAAGCCATAATTCATGAACAAAACCTGGGTTGATACTAACCCTAAATCATGGTTTACAGTCCATCACATATCGGATTATCAAAGCCAAATCAGTCAATTTATCCCAAACTTTTTGTTCCTGTGGCTTCAGTTCAGCTAAGATTTGTTTATCTCTCTCCTCTAGAAGACTTGAGGGATTTGGACGCTCTTTGACTTGGAGTTTAGCACACTATTGCTGCCTCTTCAGTCTCTAACTGTTCTTTGCCTGAACAGGTACTGGAGAATTTGGAAAAGATGACTCCCAAAGGGCTGTAGCTTATAGGCGGTTGTTTCTGGAGTTCTAGGGTGGGAGATCCACAGCTCAAGTTGAAATGCTCCATTCCACCTTACATAGCTGAGGGTTTAGCAAGCTTCAACACTTATAAGAGATAGTTCCTTTTTGCACCAATTACAAAGGATACAATTTCTGGCTCCTATCTTTAAAAATGTACATGCGCATATACTTGGAACAGACTGGAGCCTACTTCCAGACGTGAATTCTGAATGGAAAATATTTTTTCATATCTTCTTAATTGATGAGATAGGTCAGCATTTTCTATTGGCATAACTGCATCTGGATACTTAAGTAAATGGAAAGAAGTTTCTATATTCAAACACTAGTTGCTTCTAAAGTGTTGGATCTAGGTCCATCAGTGGATAGTTGCAGATTGTTACTTAGGGAATGGATCTTTGAATGCCTTATTACAGAGAACCAGAAATGAATGATGGTTGGCATTTTCAATCCATAATAGCCCAGAGGTTCCATGCATGCTGCTCAAAAAAAAAGTCTTTGTAACCTCCAGGGAATAAGTATAAGACCAGGTATAATGAGTCTGAAATGGACAGACCAATGCTATGCTTCTCATTAGGGATTGACTGGTTCCTTTTGCCGTATATATGCAACCATTTAGATTGATATTGATTTTCCCTAAGTGCACATTTTCAAAGAGATGAATGTAATTGCTTAGCAACTTTAACATTAGCTCTGGTACTTTAAAGAAATGGAGAGTGGAAGAGAAAAGAGGAGGGGAAAGCAGAGAGCCAGAACTCACCAAGGGGCATTGTAACCTTTAAAAGTAATCATCTCTTACACACACACACCCTCCCCTCAACACACACACAGGCAAAGTTTCTCAAGTTTTCAAAAAAGAACCAGCAAAGAAATATAACTCAATTTTCTTGAGGATATGCTGTGCTTGGAAAGAGCCCTCCCACCCCAGTAAATCTTTCCCTCTCCCATAGAACCAGGAAACATTAGGCATAGTGTATTGTGTGGATAACACAGAATTTATTCTTTACTGTATCTGAATATGGGACAAGGGAGACTTTGTGATATTGATTGCTAATTCCTTTGTTATACTCCTTACCTATTGCTTGGCAGACAGTGTATGGAAGGTTTATCAAAATAAATCTCTAATGGCCTTCAGCATAAAAACAAACCCTACATTTTCTTATTTTCATTCTTAGTAAATCTGTTTTGTTAGTAAATCTTGGTAAATCTGTCTACCATAAATGTGGGAACACTCCAGGTTCTTTCTCTAATGTCATCCAGCAGGAGCTAGGTGGAGTATCGTTGGGGCCCATATTCTATGGGGTACCATCTGCTCCATAGAATAACTGTCCCTTATCCCCAAGATCCAAAGGACTTTTATCTTTCAGGAAGGCTATGAAGAACTGGTTCCCCCCTCCCCTGAGCATTAGATGAAGATGGGAGTTGAACCCAGCAAATGTAAACTTGGTGACAAGTCTGATGTTTTTTGTATAATGTGGGGTCATGTTTTTAAATGTTTACATTTTTATTGGTTATTATTGTGAATTATCCAGTTGTTGGTAGCCATACAGTTATATAATAGTTATAGCATATATTTCTTTTATTCATTAAACATGAAACTCAGTCAACTAAACATTTAAAAATGTGTCACAAATACCATTGACTGGTACTAATGGTTGATACGGATTGCTGCCAGCGTCCTAGGTATCAACCAAATATCTTTTTAAAATATATGATGTTCCAAGTAGTGCAGTTTCTTGCAGTTCCACTGGTGTTATTTCAGGAAGCTGCAATTTCTTGATGTGTTTTGTAAAATTCTTGGATATGGTACCAGATGCCCCAATGACAATGGGTATCACGGTTACATGTTTCCATCCACAGCCTTGCACTTTCAATGGCCAGGTCATGATATTTCGTGATTTTTTTCCAGTTCTTTTTCTTCAACTTTGGCATCTCCTGGTACAGCAATATCAATAAACTGTATGCTTCAGCCCTCGACAACCGTGATGTCTGGCGTATTGTGTTCTAAATGTTGATCCATCTGTATTCGAAAGTCCCACAAGATCTTGACCTTCTTATTTTCAGTAACTTTTTCCACTTTGTGCTCCCATGACTTTTTGGATACATGTAAGTCATATTTTTTACATAATGACCAGTGGATTAATTTAGCAACTTGGTCGTGTCTAGCTTTTTAATCGGTTTGTGCAATTTTGCTGCATTCACATATTAAATGTGAAACAGTTTCGACTTTGTTGTTGCATAGTTGGCAGTTTCAATTGTCAGTGGATAGTATATATTATTATTTTTATTATTATTTATTTGTCAACAAGTACAAGGAAACAAATATCACTATAGACATATACATGGACACCTGAAAAAAATGGTACAAATAAATGGATATAAATAAACAAAACATAACCATAAACACATAAAATGAATACATATAAATGGGGACAGCAGGACAGGGATGGTAGCCACACTGGTGCACTTCTGCACACATCCTTAGGGACCTCTTAAGAAATGTGTAAGGTCCACGGTAGACAGTTTAAAGCAAAAGGTATCGGGATTAGAGAAACTAACAACAGGATCAGGTAGAATGTTCCAGACATTAAGATGACTGATCAAGAGGTAGATAGACAGATAGACAGATAGACAGATAGACAGACAGACAGACAGACAGACAGACAGACAGACAAAAAGATATAATATCCAGATAAGAGTTTCTCAAAGAAGCAATTACCAACCAGTTGTTGCTCAATACACAATTTGAAATGTACATTTCCACCACATCTAGAAAATGCCAGGCTAGGAAAAAATGAACTACATTTTATTTCCTTTTTTCTTTCTTAGCATCTAACCATAAATTTCCCTTTCTTTCAGTTTTCCTTTGATACAAAAAGTTTTCTCCTAATGGAAGTTAAACAGATCTTATTTCTATACAACTGCAGTGCAAGATGTGACTTCCCCCTTTGTTACTTTTATTCCTAATGAACCCTGACATAAGGTGAGCCTTCTCAGTTACCCTGCTGTAATAAGGAGATGCTACATCATGTAATTGGGTTCTCACATTCATTTAGGCCAAAACTAGACAAGCCACATTATGATTCATCACAACCCAACCATTCATTCATACAAAAGTTTCAATGAAGCCCATGAATCAAAATTAAAAACTGGATATTTTTTTCATTGCTTTGGAATGTCTTCCCTAGAAAACTCCCTTTTCACTCCCTTTTTATTGAATGTTAGGAAACTAGAAATAGTTATTAAGCAAACTTGCTGTTGCAACTGATTTAAAATCATTTTCATTCAGACTTTAATAAGTCCCCATGTTTAGATTTTTAAAAATTAATTAATTTTTATCTCACTTTAATAATTAAGATAATTATAAAAATATGGTATATTTCAAAGGAAGGCCAGATCGACATATTAGAGGCTTTGAATGAACAAAAATTCAAGTACAGTCTGTAACCATCTGACCTTGCTACTGTTGGCCTCCCAGATCCATCCATTTTGCTTTCTTAACTGGTATGACCATCATGTCAGTTATTTTCTAAATAGAAAAGTCCTCCCCACCCATGGCAATTATAGAAGAATTAGCAAGCTGGTTTCAAATCTGTAAATAGGTCAAAAATGTTAAGAGTTTTAACAACAAATGATTAAAAGCAATGCCCTGTCTCTTTCTCTTTTATATAAATATCTGATGCTATTTCTAATGAAACATAATCTAAAGCTGTTTTCCCAACACATTAAAACAAACATGTTAACCTTCTAATGGCATTGCTCTCTAAATGCACTTAAAATCTAGCCATTATATGCCAAAGAATTGATGTAGATTATTATCTTCAAAATAGCACTGTTTGAGATGAATAAAAAGTGGGATATAATATCAAAACTGTTAGTGTGCAAAAACAAATGAGCATTTTGCCTTATTAATGTTTAAAGCATAATTGTATTCTATGCTGGAAGAATTAAAAAAAGAAAAGCAGAAACTGTCATTCCTCATCTCTCATAAATTAAATCGTTAGAAACTGTAGTTACTAAAAGGAATTATATAAACACTCTTTTTCATTATTCCTATGTAATATGAAATAATGGAGAAATTTTAACTAGCCAACAGGAACATGCTGTTCCTTTCATGACGTCATTTTGAAAAATGAAGTTCAAGTTTGTTTGGAGATTTTTTGGAGACTTACTCAGGAATTTTGTTCAACATGGGAGACAAATCATATGGAAAACAGCTGCACAGGAAGTTAGCAGTGACACCACTTTTAAGGACTATAATTATAAACTTTGCCCATTGAACTTATATATATATGCCTTTGGTCCCAGTGTGATTTCTCTTCTGCAAGCTGGGTATGTTTTTTCCCCCCTATAATGGCAAAATAACATTGCACACATAAGTTAACAGATGGAAAAGCAAGGCAGAGCTGTTCCTCATCCATCTTCTCTTGCCTGAGAAGACTTTCTGTGATGTCTCGGAGACATGTCAAAGACTGAGGCACCATTATTCAGTGCCAAATACTATCTTACACTTGGGATAACCTACATTTGGACAACTCAGTGAATAAAATCTTCCATACCAGATTGTTTTAAAAACCAGTACTTATAAATCACCCTAAGACTCCAATCTTATGGCTTCTCCTACAAGAATATTTCAAAGGACAAGAAGAGAGCAGCTCTTCCACTTTAAGTCTTGAGAGGTTGTTCCCTTTCAGAGAACTTTAGGAGGTTCCTGGAGGTACATTTCATAAAATGGCTGAAAGGTTTGACATTGCTGAAAACAGTAAAAAAGGTCGAAAGCTGGTGCAGATCAGGAGCAGGCTTGAATGAATGGTCCTTATCCTTCCGTCCATCCTTGGAAAGTATACCAGCTTTAGAGCTGACATAAGAAATCCTACTCACTCCACTATGTGGGAAAGCAGAGAAGAATCTGATGAGGACATGAAAATGGGGGAAGGTTGAAAAGTGTCTTTTTTCCATAACATCCATATGAGTGCCGTATAAACATATAATTTCTCCTCCCTTCCCTGTTCCTTGGAAGTGCTTCATTTTGGCTAGGCATTACCTTAATGTTTTTCTTCACTTGGTAAATAAATATCAGACAAGTCCTCCTATTTTCCATCAAGCACATTTCAAATATTCTGTTCAGCCAAGCTCTGCTGGGTAAGACTCAGTGATCTAAAAACACAAAATCTAGCAAAAATAACAACATATACCAGTATCCATGACAGTACACCATAGAACACCCACTCATTACAGGCAGCGTGGCAGTGCTGGGGAAGAGCTACATAGAAAACACAAAATGGATGCACTGAAGCTATTGAGATATTGCAAAGAAAATGCTGTTGAAACTGTATGGTGACATCAAGATCAGTCCCACGTTTAGGCCCAGTGAAGGAAGCATTTGCCTCAAAGGGATAGATACTGCAGGGCCACCATAGCAATCCCTTAGATGCTGTTTCTCAGCTCTGCTTCCACCACCACACACACACACACACCAATTCTTCCTCTTGACTAGACCACAGAGCTGGGTGTACCATGAGGTCTATCTTGATCTATTTAAATAGATCAACTACTTCCGATGCAGTGGAAAATATCGTGCCTTCTCCAGTTATGAGTTAATCCAATCTAATCAGCTTCTCACAGAAGGCAAAACAAAGTCTCAGATGGTCGAGTGCTAGCAATGGCATATAGAAATAAAATAGAAATACTGTGGCAATAATCCTTGCTAGGCAGGTACAATATAGGAATAGCCACTTGACAGATTATACTCACCTGTAATCCCTATTGCCTTCTTCAGTTCCGGCATAAACAAAACACACCGCGCTTGCCTGATGTACTCATTTCCTAACTTTTTACACCATCTGGGCCAACAGTCATACATTACAGTCTCACACATTCATACACTCACATAGGATGGCTTCATTCCCATGAAAAAAGAGAGAGAGAAATAGAATATATGAAAACCAGAAGTTTTCTTCTCTCTTTTTCACCAGTTACCAGATACTGAAAGGCATGATCTCCTCTCCCAAAAGTAAACAAAATGTTTGCAGATATAATTTCCTTAATCTAGCCATTCTGATTTTCTCAAAATTTCCAAGCTTATCTACTGTGTAATCTGCTATCTTCAAACTGGAAAATGTCTGCTAAGGAATGAAGATAATCTGTTAGTCTTTTTTCTAATACTTAAGTGCCATGTTTAATCTTAGTGACAGGCACAAAGGATCAGGATTATGCATTGTTGCAGTTCAGAAGATTTATTGTGCAAGCCAAAACACAAGAATCTAGTCAACTAAGGTCAGTACTGTTGGAAGGAAAATCCATCTGGTTCAGTTCCAATCCAAGAAAAAGACACTGGAAATAAAATGGAGGCTGGAAGCTGATTGGAAAGAAGGTCGATTTATTGATGAACAGAACCACCAAAGTTTGTGGTTCTAGGGCAGCTGATCAAATGGCTGAATAGGTGGATGGATCTTTATAGGTTTCTGTGACTTTGAAGTTTGAACTGTTCTGGGGGTGATGCAATGAAGGGGCTTGTCTTCTGAAAGGGTGTTGGGCAATTCTTATTGTGGCTAATGGCCTTCGTCCTGTGTTGGATCTTGGGTAAGGGGCTGCTTGTTCAAACCCTACAATTCTGCTTTTGTTAGCTGTCAAACTTTGCTGCAAGGAGTTTTGAAATATAAGTGCTAGCATCTGTTGTGGGCTATTAAGAAAGACTGGGGGCTGCTTTCTGCCTCTAAAACATGTTTCTCTATTTCTCCTTTAAAGAAATATAATATTCTTCTTTTTTTTAATATCTCCCAAAATATTTAATTCTTCTGGGGAGGGGGGGCTTCCCACATTGCTAAATTGCAAAATAAGTGTCAACAGGATTCAAGAAGGATTGGGCTTGGACCATCTGCAGCAATGTAATGGCTCTAAGTTAAGTGGTGGCACACACACACACAGCTCTGCCTCCTCTTCTCCTACACTTAGTACCTACAGAAAAGCGGGGAGGGGGAGCTATGTCATCGAATAGCTTACTTGGTATGAAACTGCAGAAGAAACACATGGTCTTCTTTGAAACAAGAGTTTAAAGCCCACTAGGCCAAAACAACACACACACACACACCCAAAAAAGAACAGTTTTTCCAAAAGTTAAAATATAAAAATAAACCTGAAAAAGGGTTAACTATAACTACTGTATGTGCTAAGAGAGGCAGTTCTGGATAAAACCACCTAAATAATGGCCTGACAATTAATTATGAGAAAGTAAGTTCAAAACAACCCTCTCTCGAAAAAAACACCAGTTTTGACAAACGTAAGATAAATATGCAAAACAGGAAACTATAGCTACGTGCTAAGAGATGCAGCTCTGGATAAAAAAAAACCCACTAAACATAGGGTGAAGATTAGATACTGAAGACTAAGTTCAAAACAAGGCCCCAACAAAAAAACAACCCAGTTTTGCCAAAAGTAAGAAAAAAACATGAAAAAAAGGAAACTACAACTCTGGATCCTCTTAATATGGCCTGAAGATTCGTTACTGAAGAAGTAAGTCAACCATCCAGCATTCAAATAAGGGGGAGGAATGACCCACTCACCCTCCCAGCCCTTTTGCTTAACTTTAATAACAACAATCAGAACAGGAGCAAAGAAAAGATAATCTTCAGGATTCTGCCATACAGTAGAAAGTGGCACACCTATTTGAATTAAGATCTCAAGAATTTTTATTTTCTTGCCCTTAAATATTCAATGAGACATTTTGGTATTGTAACTTCTTCCCAAAGCCCATGAATATTAATAAAAACCCTAAAGCAACTATATTTTCCAAAAATAAGCTTTATACTAAACAGAGGCGTGAATGAAGTTTTATTACATTACTCAAAGAAACATATGGAAGAAAATGTTTCCATCCCTTGTTTCAATAGAAATACTTTGCTAGAGGATGGGGTAGGAGGTGTCCTGATTAAAAAGGCATAAAAGATCTCAGGCATAGGGGGAAAATGATTGGCATCTTTCCTTCTTCAAAGTTCCCAAAAATGAATTTATCTTAGGATCTGTTTGGAGTTATTCTCTCCTCTCAAGGACCATTTGTGTTCAGTTCTCCAATAGGAGATTCAGGGCCTCACTGGTTTTGAATGGGTATCTTCCTTCACTGGGTTTGAAGGTAGTAATTACTCATTTTAAAATTTGTCCCCTTTCAAAACAAGTTGGTGTTAGATCGCATAAGTAATGAAGACTCGAGTCACAGTGAACAGTCAGCTCTCGGTTTAATGGTTCAGGTGGTAGCAATCTCCGGACTGCCGGCAGGCTGCAGGGAATCCGCTTTTATGGGATTCCCTGATTGCCTGCCGGCCACTGACAGTACTTTATTTTTCCCGCCACTAATTTAACCAACCAGCGGCGGTTCACGTAATTAAGCAGTGGAAGGACACAACAGTTGGAAGTTCACTGTGAAATACATTTGAAACCATTGAGTCATAGAGTTTGAAAGGAACTTAGAGGCCACCTTCTTAATTAAGATTCACAGCAGCATCCCTGCTGGATAAATGTTCACTTTGGTTTGAACACCTCCAGCAAAGGAAAAGTCACGTAGCAGCTTGTTCCACTGACTGACAGCTCATACAGGAAGTAAAATGTTCCTGACATCAACTTCCTTGTACTTTTAACCCATAGCTTCTGGTCTTGCCCACTTCCTATTTTTGTTTAGATTCTTTTGTGTTTAAATTTTTTTGTTGATCCCACAAATTTTCAACTCTCTGTGTGTGTATATGTGCTTAACGGGTTTACAATCAACTTTATTGAGTTTTGCATGTGATTGTTAATCAGCTCTTTCTATACAGCTAAATTCCCACCCTGTTGGACTATGTGCCTACTTCTTAAAAAAGCTCTCAACCACCATAGTAGAACCTCTTACCATAATATAATCACCAGCGTGCCTACCGTCCCTATCCTAATATTCCGTTTTATTTGTACCTTTTCATGTATTCATAATCATGTTTATACGTATATCTCTAATACATACTTGATGAAATTAAATAAATAAATAAATAAATAAATAAAATTAATTAAATTAATGAAAGAAAGAAAGAAAGAAAGAAAGAAAGAAAGAAAGAAAGAAAGAAAGGAGCTGCCTCCAGTTGAAGGAGTTGCAGTTTTAAAAGCCCCTTAAAAAAACCTAGCTTGATTGCTTCTATATCTTGAAGTGGTTCAAATTGCAGGTCTTAAGTGTGAATGTCAGAGGCCGATATTATCAGTTGCTAATGGCTGCACATTAGGCTAGAGTAGAAGCTGCTCTAGTAGAGGCCTCAAAGATTAATAGAAAGAAGACATTCCTGAAGATAAAACTGTGATTTATTCAGGGCAAGATTTAGAGGCAGAAACCTAGGTCTTCTTTTCAGCAGAATAAACACAAAAGTGCCCAACTACAACAGAGCTTTTGAAGCAAGTGAAGAAATCCACATTACAGCTGACAAGCCTCTCTCGTAAGAGTAGGCTCTAGCATCACTTCAGTTTCCAAATGAAAGAAAAAATCTAGAAGTTGCCTCCATGGTTGGAGAGGCCTTTGGTCCTTTTGATCTAGTATTATTCACAGTGACAGGTAGCAGTTCTTCAAGGATGTGGGGCAGGGCTTTTTCCCCCCAATCTCTCTTTTTTCCAAGAATTGAAACTGATCCCCTGGGGCAAAGCTACAGGCTTAGCCACTAAGCTATTGCACAACAGAGGGGGAAAAGGACACTATATCTCAAACCTGGCTAGAGTCTGAATTCTTCGTAAACCACCGATATGGTGTCAGATTCCATACCAAAAGGACAGTCAATCCACCTAATCTTTCCAAATGAAACTTTGTGCCACACAGCTTCCTGTCTACATCTACTTCAATTGCCCATAAATCCACAAATAATATGGAAACGTCATTTTCTCGGCCTCAAAGCGCTGTAACCAAGGTCAAAAATAGATAATCATATCTTTCCTAAGTATAGTCAGGCTCACAATGTAATCTCATAAACAGGCAAAACAAGCAATATAATACAATAGCTCCAAAGCCAGAGGTTGAAAACTTTGTTATTTTCCCTAGTTTACTGATTTTATACAGCCTTTGCTAGCACTGTACACTTTTACACTCAACAGGCCTTAGATCTGAGTAGATACTGTAAGCACATAACTTTACTATATCTGCCTACATTGCCAAGTTTTGATTGATGGATTGATTTTGTTATTCAATATACATCCTGACATTCTTTTGGGTCTAATATTCAAGGGGATTATAAAAATAAAATTTAAAAAATGCAAAGGATAAAACATAGCAATAGCTCAATGCAATTAGTAGTAAAATCAATCATTAAAATAAATTGCAAAATAACCATGTTTTTGACATCTAAATACTGGAGGAGACAGCCAAATTTCATTTCCTGAGAATTTCCTGGGAATTAAGCAGGAAAAGGCCTTTTCCTTCACACCAGCTTGTTGAACCTCTATAGCCTCTAAGTCATTTTCTTAAGGGCTTTTCCCATTGATCTAAGTAACCAGATAAGTCCATAGGAGAAGAGATGATGCAGCAGATAAATAGACTTCATGTCATTTAGAACTTCAAAAGTCAACATCATCATCTTAATTTGTGCCTAGTAGGCAAGTGGCAGCTGGTACAGGTATCATTTGATCCATCAGTCAGTAGCCTGGCTGAAGCATTCCCACCAATTGAGTTTCTGCAGTTTTTCAAAGAGAGTTTCACATAAGTTCCACTGCAGTTATGGCTAGCGTGCAAACTGCAGGATTAACCCATCAAGATGGGTTAAAGTCTTGGCTTTAACCCATCTTGATGGGTTAATGTTGCAGTTTGC
>JANHFT010000377.1:0-11378 GCA_032467955.1 Pseudoxenodon macrops | reverse complement strand
TGCACCAGTTGATGACCTAATTATAGTAAAGTCACCACCTGGTAGAAATAAGGGGCGTGCAGAAGCGCACCAGTGTGCCTACCATCCCTGTCCTATTGTTCCCTTTTATCCGAATCCATCTGATGTATTCATAATCTTGTTTATACTTATATCTGTTTTCTAATATATGCTTGACAAAAATAAAATAATAAAATAAAATAAATCCAGTGGAGAGATACCAGCTTGTCAAGGTAGTCCAGATAACAAGCACCAATTATGAGCACTAACATTACCTTTGTTGTAAGGTTACAATTAACAGAATCTTGCGGATCTGAAAATACATCTCTTCTTTCCCCCCCCCTTACCTTTTCAATCCAAGAAACAGGGAAGGGGGCATCTTTTGAGACAGTTGTCATATCCCCATTCCTTCTGTGGCTTAAGCTGCCTTTTCCTGACTGCTGCCTAGTCTGCAGATGCTCCTCCTCTTCCTGTCTCTCAAGGAGCTTTTAACTGACCATTACAAAGCTTATATATAGTCTTCAAATCATAGAACTGTGGATTTAGACAAGATCTAGTCAAACCCCTTGCAATGTGCAGAAAGATCAAATAAATCATCAGTGAGAGGTACTTATTCAGAGGTGGAGAACTCAATACTCTATAGCAACGGAGTCAAACTAGATTTCATTAAGGTTACATCAGGGTTGTGTTTGATCTCAGGGAGCCGGGGTGGACGTGGCTGGGGTGGGCAAGGCCAGCTCGATGTCACTTGTGTCAGGGTGCCTGTGGTGGCCTGAGAGCTCTGCCAGCAAAAATGGGCTCCCGAGTGCCATTTTCAGCTGCCACGGCTTTCTACAACCTTCTGCCAGTGAAAACGGAGCTCGGGAGGGCTGCCCTCCCAAGCTCCATTTTTGCTGGCAGAGGCACCACGGGTTGGTCCTTTGCTATTTCCAGGGCAGTCCCATGGGCCAGATCTAAGCATCCCATGGGCCACATCTGGCCCCCGAGCCTTGAGTTTGACACCCCTACTCTCTGGGGAGACTCTTCCACTGTTGTATAGACCTTCCTTAAATATAAGGAAACAAAGTGTTTCCTTATATTTAAATGTCAAGAAATCTAGGTAGCCATTAGCTTTATTCCTAGTTTCAATGATGGTGAACACATTTTTTCAGTTCATCTTCCCTGGTCCTAGTAATTTTCTTGTCAAAGGACTTGAGATTTATCTCACATGACCTATTTTTGACATAGCTAATAGCAATCATTGCATTGTCTTACCAATAGCTTATTTCATTATTTACTCTAACGTTGTCAGGTTCACTAAGTAGATGAGATCAGGAAATGAACACCACACAAAGGCTAAAACTATTTTATTGAAATTGGCTATAATAACAGAATCTTGCAAGCCTGATTATGCTGTACCTCCTCCTCCTTTTTGTAATTCAGTGAATTAGGGAATTGCTTGCTTTAGCCACTTGCAATTATTGTGTCATAATTCTGGACTTTAAAACACCTCAGTAATTGCTTCCTGAATAGTGTCAACAAGGTCATCTTATTATTATCTACAAATATTTTCTATATATTAGTTTTAAGCTCATTGGTCAGTCAATTCTGGGATCCTTATTTTTCTTTTCTTAAAGAGGAAGACCACATTTGCTCCTTCCCGGTTCTCTAGGTCACCTCAAAATTAGTTGATTGAAATCCCAACAGCTCTTCATCTCTAGGACAGTGAATACCAACAGGTGGTCCATGGACCACGGGTCGTCTGTGAGAAAAATTTGGTGGTCCGCAGATAAATTATTTGCATTTTTTATATTGCACTAAATCAGAGGTCCTCAAATTATGGCCCCTGGGACGGATACGTGTAATGAAAGTTTGTGTTGCTGTAGAGAGTCTCCCACTTCTGGGTTTTTTTGTGCATGTCAGAAGGGGGCAGAAATTTCAACTTGAAGTCTGCTTCAGCCTCCTGGTGCGGGGCTTTGGGCAAAGGCTGGAGGAAATGCCGCTGGTGGCGAAGAGCTGGAGAGCCTCATTCCAGTGGGACCGTCATGGCCTGGAATTGGCTGACCATCTCAGCCCACTGAGCCTCCAGGCCTTTCACTCCCGCAGGTCTTCCCTCTGTTTGGAAAGCCTATGCTTGTAGTTCTCAATGAGGTACTTCTGCTGAGCCTCCTTCTCAGTCAGATCCAATTTGAACTAAGCCAGTGTCTGGCGTGACAGCCAGCTGTTTTGCCAACTCTTTCTTGTGGTGGCTGTTTAGCTTCAACAACTGCTTCCTGTTGGGGCCCTAAGGAATCCGGCCAGGCAGGGGAGGAGTGGCTGGGAGGGGAGGGGTGAGTAGAGGCCGTCCAGGCACCCCTCGATATGAGTGACATTGAGTTAGCCATATCCACCCAGTCACATGACTACCTAGCTATGCCCACCCAGCTGTCATTATGCAGATCATATTAGTGATCCACAGGATTTAAAATTATGAATTTAGTGGTCCCTGAGATCCAAAAGGTTGGTGACCTTTTGTATGTATTTCAAAATAGCCTAGAGACTTGAAGGCATTCACATTCAATAAAAAAATATTTTACCACACTCTATCTTATAGCATTTTCCTTGTCTTGATATTTCCCAAATCTATATGTGGTGAGCTACAGAAATGACCTGAAGAAACTACGCAGAAACCATCACACACACATTTAAAAAATGTTTCAAGCCCAGGAAACAAAGAAAATGTTAAAAACAAGGCATAAGAGCAAGGGAATGAGAAATACAGTTTTAAGATGTCAACCTTTTGAGGTAGATCAAGTCAAGAAACAGACTGCACAAGGATGATGAAAACATGCTTTATTGTTATAGGCTATAGTAACAATCTCAAAATTTTGACTGATTTTCCCTTCTCTTCTTCTTACATTGCAGGAAGGTAAGGAAGAATCAGTCTGATGCTCTTTCTAACCTTTTCTTTATTTCACAGGCTTAAATTATGTTGTTATAAGCATCCCTGCATAATTTCTCTGAGACATCACTGTGCTTCATCACATCATGCTCTTCACATCACTATTTGCTATGAATGTAGGTTTGGAAACAAAATAGGATGTGAATTCCTATGCTTTCTCTTAGTCATCCGTTAAGACATAGATCCACCACCTTCTTGATCTTCCTGTTGCTATTTTATTTGAAGAAATTCTTCTTGATGGATTTTGCCTCTGTTGCTAGCTTTTGCTCATTTTTTCTCCTTTGCCTTCCTGATCTCTCATTCCTCCATTCTTGAGCTGAAGCTTTATAGACTTTTTTGGTCCTTCCTTTCATTTGTAGTAAGCATCCTTCTTTAACCCCAGTTCCTTCCTGAGCTATCTACTCAACGGCACTAATTCCTTAAAATCACTCCTGATTTTCATTCTCTTTGCTATTGTTTCAGACTGCACTATTCTTAATTTCTTTTTTTTTTAAGTTCCAATGTCTTGCCTTCAAGGTTGTCTTCCCATGACATTTTCCTTACTATTCCTTTTGGTTTGTTGAAATCCATTTTTTTAAAACTTTATGGTTTCTGTTTGACTGAGGTTTTTTTAACCAAACCTTTTGCTAAAATTAAAAACTCTTAACAATGGCTGATCATTTGTACCCAAAGTTCCCACCAATTTAATATCTTTAATCAATCCTTCCCTGATAGTAAGGACCAAATCCAAAGCAGCAGATCATCTAGAACCATTCTCAATATTTTGAAAGGGGAAATGATCACTAACATAATTCAAAAATGTATCTGACAGAGTATGCTTGGCAAAATTAGTCTTCAACAAATATCAGAGTAATTGAAAGTCCTATCACAATTATTTCAGTCTTCAGTTATCTGCTTTCAAAAAATTCTACCTAGTTTGCTGGTTTATAGCAGATTCCTGGCAAGACATTTTCTTTGCCAGCTTGCTGCTTTATCTGAACTAAAATGATTATTTGTGTTATCATCAGTTCAATGGATCTCTGTGCATCTGCTCAGTTCATTCTTAATAGGCAGTTATCTCCTCTATTGAGTTCACTTTTCCTTTGAAACAAGGGGTAGCCATCAATCTCAATGTTCCACTAGTTGATTCACTATTTCTGTAACCCCTATTATAACTTACTTGACTTTGTGCCTCATGACATTCAGCTGGTGTTGCTTTGTGGTCCATAGAACTCAAGAGATGCCTTCTGAGATATTTGCCATGCCCTCCTTTCTTCTGTGGCCTAATTTGCTTATCAACTGCTGCCTAATCTCCTCCTCCTCCTCCTGCTGTCTTTAATGTGTGAGTGGTAGTGTAAAGATGTTTAATATGAAGGATTAGATTTCCTGTTTTATGTCTCCTGTTTCTTCTAGTCCTGTGATGGCGAACCTTTGGCACGCATGCCACAGGTGGCA
The DNA here is from genome assembly GCA_032467955.1 of Pseudoxenodon macrops. Lineage (NCBI taxonomy): Eukaryota > Metazoa > Chordata > Lepidosauria > Squamata > Pseudoxenodontidae > Pseudoxenodon > Pseudoxenodon macrops. The sequence goes on along the minus strand of JANHFT010000377.1, from coordinate 7,027 downwards.
TACGGATCCATATCTGAGGGCACATTAGGCGTTGCCTTATGTCAGTTCCAGCGTGCAGGCATGCATTGACCAGCTGATTTTTGGCCTTCCAGAGGGTGAGAAAGGCCACTTTCGCTCTCCCCAGGCTTCAGGAAAACCTCCAGAGCCTGGGAAGAGCGGAAAATTGACCCAACAGGCCTACCGGAAGTTCAGAAACTAACTTCCGGTTGGGCTATTTTTGCCATTTTTCCTGAAGCCTGGGGAGGGTGAAAAATGGCCCAACAGGCCTACCAGAAGTCCGGACACTTCCGTGAGGCCTGCGCACATGCGGGAGGGTAGCAGGGGGTGGCATTATGGGTGTGGACACTTAGGTGTGCGCCATCGCGCACATTCCCGCCCTTTTGGCACCTGAGCGAAAAAAGGTCAGTTTTATAGAACTAGTCAGTTCTACTTATTAAGTTAAACGTGGATCTATTCAACTGCAAGAAAGAATTGTGCTTCAATACTACACAGAGTTCCTACATAGTTCAGCAAGGCCAGATCCATGGGAAACTCATAGGTTTGGCAGAGGAGAGTCAGTTTTCCCCTCACTACTTCTCCCTGAAAGCTAGTACTTGAAATACATTCTCTTGTGTACATGGGTTCTGCCAGTTTCATCTACTGGTTCAAGCACCAGCTAGAAAGCAGGAGACTGGGAGTTCAAATCCTACCTTAACCATAAAAGGCAGCTGGGTGACCAATTACTCTCTCTCAGCCCAGCCAACTCTCATGGTTGTTGTTGTGAGGAAAATAAGAAAAGGTGGGGTACAAATTAAATAAATAAATTTCTCTTCATGTCATTCACAGGTTCATGGGTACATAAAAATAGGCAGCCATCCTTTAAAAAAGGAAGGGAAAGCAATGTTCATAACTCAAGTTGTTTTTACCGTAGTTCTTTTAAGGAATAGAAATACACATTAGTACACATTACTACTAATTAGTACCTAGTACACATTAAAGGGAAGGTATGGCAACTGCTAGCACACATCTCCTCCCTGGTAACATTTAATCAAAGAAGTTGTTCCTATCCTCATTTTGCTTGTCTGTGGTGCATTTTCTTTCACAAGATAATAACAAGACTTCTGTGGGGACTCCTATCTTTCATGAAACATTTAGTTTGTCTTGAGTAGCAAAGTTCTAAAAGCTGATCATGCTCTGTTATACTTAGAGACATGGGGGGGTGACACAAAAATGGATGTTTTTAGACATAAACAAATTAATCATGGATATTGTGGGGGGAGGATCAAGCACCTTTGTTTAATATCATGGCTCATAATTATTTTTTCTCGGAAACTAGGAATCTAGGGCCAAACTTTGCAGATCATCACATGTTGTGGGTTCCAAGGCTATAAAGGGGATGCTCTTAGACCCAATTTTTTGTATCCCTGCTTCAGAGGTGGGTTCCTACCGGTTCAGACCGGTTCCACCAAGTAGGTAGTAGGCCGCTGGTGATGTCACAGAGCCGGTTCTGGTCCATGGATGCCGCCATCTTTTTTTTCAGGTTTTTTTCTTTTGTGCATGCGCAGAAGCTCAGTTTCCAGCAATATGCATGCGTCACCATCTTGTTTTCAGCCTTTTGGGGGGGGAATTTTTTGGATTTTTTTTCTACTGCGAATGCACGCGCCCATAAGGCATGTGCACGCCCTCGCGAGTTAGAACCCACCCCTGGCCTGCTTTAGAAAAAGATCAAGCAAAAGAAGAGAAACAAATTGGTCAAATTAGAAGGATGTTTTATTTAATTATATATGGCCGGGAAAGGAAGAAATACTGAAAGCAAAATATTTCTGAATATTTTAAAAGTTTCACAGTTATGTTTTTTCGCTGCAGTTTTGTTTTTTCCAACGCAAGTGTTGTGAATATAAGCAGTCAAGACAGCTGCAGAAGAATTAAAAAACAAAAGAAAACAAAATGGATTATGGGAAAGCAAAAACTGGGAGGCAAATGTCAAGATACAATGTTTATTCAAACCAGCTCTGACCTTAGATTTAAAGCTACTTTCTCAAAGCTTCAAAGAAAACCATCATCTAAGGATCCCGCAGATCTGCCAATTTTTGAAGAAAGGCATGTTGATTCTGTCCTGTTTAGAAGCATCAGCTTCTAAAATGAGATAGAATAATAGAAAATAATAATAATCATTGGAAGATCTGCAAGAAATACCATTTGCCTGTAAGCAAGAACTGGTAGGTGTCCATGAAATAGAGAAAGTACTATAAAATGAAGAAGCTAAATTGCTCTGGGACTTCAAGCAAACAGGCACCCGTCACATAACACCCCAGACTTTCTTATTGTCGATAAGAAAGACAAAAATGTCTGGATTGTGAACATGGCAGTGCCTGCAGAATAGAAGACAAAGAACTGGAGAAGATAAGAAAAGATAAAAGGCTTGCAGATATAAATATTATGTCAAAAACGGCAACGGTTGTAACCAATAGTAATAGGTGCCTTGGATGCAATCTGAAAACAATTGGAGCACCACTTGAACACTAGAGGCATTGACAAATTCACCATCAGTCAGTTGCAAAAGGCAGCTTTATCAGAACTGCTTCCATCCTGTGAGGATACCCCTAACACCATCAAACATCAACCTCTGCCTATCCCAGGTCCTTGGAAATGACTGAATAGATTAATTAAAATGCCAAAATCCAGTCTGAACATCTGGCTGATTCTTAGACATACCATAATAATAAACTGTGATGTGTTCCCTTCTGTATTTGGACAGGTAAATAGAGAGAAGGGAGAAAGGAGAGAGAGAGAGAGAGAGAGGGGGAGAGAGAGAAATCTTCATGTGCCCTTGATTCCAGTTATATGATAAAACTACCCTTCTTCATCATAGACAAATAATAAAAATACCACACTCCATCCTCAAAATCAGTCAAAGCATGAAGGGATATTGAGGCTGACTCAACATCTGACTTAGCCACAGTCACCAGGCAGTTACTGACCCGCTCCTGATTTTCAAACAATATAACAGGATTCACACATATGCTAAGCCACATTCTGATTTCTTTATTTATGGTTTAGCTTGTAATGAGAACCCAGCTGGTGGCGCTTTATTCCAAGTGGTTTAGTCAAATTGTGGTTTAACACTAACACAGCACAAGGATGTTTTGTTTCAATCCAGCAGAACAAAGAATAAGAAGTCAAAAATGTAAAACCTTCATTGAATTCCTTTGTTTCTCCTTCTCATTTCTAAATTCCAATCATTCGCCCTGTTCCTCTTGCCCTTTCACCCAGCCCACAGTTATTGTTTTGCTGTGTTTCCTTGAAAACAAGACATATTATTTTTTGCTGCAAAAAAAATGCATTAGGACTTATTTTCTGATTAGGTCTTATTTTGGGGAAAATATGGTACTAAATGCATCTGTCTGGCTGAGTATCTTAACTGGGGCTTATATTTGGGGAGGTAGGGTTTATATTACAAGCATCCTGAAAAACCACGCTAGGCCATATTTTTCAGTTGGGTTTTATTTTCGGGAAAACACAGTAATTACAATCTTAGTTTAACCTATTTATATTTCTAAGAAATCTTACTTGTCAGGTCCTTGGCCTTTTGCCAATCCCTGCTATGCTTGACCTGTCATGCTTATATAATTGGGATGGACCATGGGTTACTTCTTCTCCCATCAGCATAGTTGGTGGAGAGAAATTATGGGAGTTGAGTGACTATTCAACAAAGAGTCTCGGAAGAGTCACTAATCTTTTTGTTATTCAGGCAAAATCTACAAACTTTTTGCAAATCCAAAATGGAAGGTGGGTGTCTGTTTTGCCCCGTTAAAGGCAGTTCTTTTCTATTTCTGAAAGGAAGAGCCCACAAATGGAATCTCTCTAGTTGCAAACAACTCAGAAACACAATGTCCTTTTCTCATTTGTTGCCCTTTCATTATGCCTTCATCTTCTTCCGAAGCATGTGTTAAACTGACTCATTAGCTCCTTCTGCTGCTTTCAGATCAGATTCAAACAACAACACATGAATGACAGGCTAGTTTTTCAAGTTTGGTCTTAATATTTAATCTTCATCCCATTCTTTCCAGTGTTCTCTTTGACTTTTATTACTATTAAATCATTCACATTTTCAGCCGTCAGAGCAATGGCATCAGTGCTACCACCGTTTATTGATATTTCTTCCTTACAGTTTAAAAACTGCACTCATCTTCTTCTGGTCTGGCTTCTCTCAATAAATAATCAGCATACAGTTTGCATAAATAAGGAAAAAGTATAGAGCCTTCTCCTTTGCCAAGCAGGAAACATGGTCTATTTCCAACTCTGGCTTCCTGTCCTGTGTATACATTTCACATGAGATGTTCTGGGATTCCCATTTTTCTGAGTACCTTCCCCAACATGATATGAATGACATAATTAGAGGCCTTCTTAAATCAATAAACTTCTTCTACACATTAACTTATTTTTGGTATTATTTGGCTCCCTCAGTTATCCAGCATACAACAGTCTTGTGTTGTTCGATTTTTCTGAGAACCATTCTGAACATAACAGAATAACAGAGTTGGAAGGGACCATGGAGCTCTTCAAGTCCAACCCCTTGCTCAGGCAGGAAAACCTATACCATTTCAGACAAATGGTTGTCCAATCTCTTCTTAAAAGTTCCAGTGTTGGAGCATCCACAACTTATGGAGGCAGGTTGTTCCAGTGATCAATTGTTCTGTCAGGAAATTTCTCCTTAGTTCTAGGTAGCTTCTCACTTTGATTAGTTTCCATCCATTGCTTCTTGTCCTGTCTTCAGGTGCTTTGAAGAATAGGTAGACTCCCTCTTCTTTGTGGTAACCCTCAAGATATTGGAACACTGCTATCCCCACCTTGATATGAATGAATACCATTTTTTCGGAGTATAAGACAAACTTTCCCCCTGAAAAGTGGATGGAAATGTCTGTGCATCTTATACAATGAATGTTGCCGAAGCCCAGCCCACCCATTAGCCCCCACCCTTTGGCCATTTTCGGCCTCTGTGCATCATGTTTTCAGCCTCCACACACTCCATTTTAGACCCGTTCCAGGCTGTGGAGATCGCCACAACCCATGGCCGCTAATCGCCACCTCCACACGGTGCTTTTTCTGCCTCCATGCATCATGTTTTTGGCTGGTTCCAGGTGGTGGGATCACCACCTGGAACTGGCCGAAACGCAATGTGCAGAGGCCAAAAATGTGACAGGTGGAGGCCAAAAACGCAAGAAGCGGAGGTGGCGATGGGCTGTGCTGATCCCTGCAGCCTGAAACAGCTGATTGGTGGTATTCTGGGAAGCCGATCCAACCATCAATCAGCTGCTCATGCTGAATCAGGCTGCAATAATGTGCTGAAGCTGACCAGGCTGTTTGCTGTTTGCTATAAGAATGGTAACCAGGTGAACACCAATGGATGCTAGGAGGCAGAGGCAGATTTTCTTTTCTTGTTTTCCTCCCTCAAAACTAATGTGCGTCTTATTCTCCGGAGTGTCTTATACGCCAAAAACTACGGTAATTAAAAGCCTTCCTATAAATCAATAAAGTACATGTTAACTGCTTTTTTGTATTATTTGGCTCTCTCAGTTATCCAGCATACAACAATCTTGTGTTCTTTTATCTTTCCTAAAACCATTCTGAACATTGTTAATAATTCTACCTATAGACAGACTTACCTACTGATTTGCAAGGCAAGGTATTTTAACGGTCAAAAACATCTTTCCGCCTCTGTGGAGGTTTTTTTACTCTGCACAAAGCTCTTCTGCACATATATTTTTGAAGAAGACTATACAGTTATGCTGAAATGGGAGACAGACATAGCATTAGCAATATCTCTCAGATCAATATGGTGAGCGCAGCCCCAGTTGCACTGGGCATTAAAAAAAAAAAACATAACCGAATGAAACCAGCAACTGTCTTGACACATCCTTTAAAAGCATATAAAATCCACTGAATATCTGCTGTAGTGAATAAGAAGACATGAGGTACTAAAGCTAGCCTTTTATTTATATGAAGAAGAAAGCTGTGAAACATGCAATGAAAGCCATCTATTTTCCTTATTTTTAAAGAACAAACAGAATGGAGAATACATTTTTTTAAAACCAGTAAAACAAAAAAAAACCTGACATGATAGGAAGGGCATTATATTAGTGATATTACAGCTGTTAACTTTTAGATGATTTTTACATCTCACCCAAAATTTTAATGTACTCCGTTGTTCACAGTAGCAATCAGGTTGCCCCTATTCAACATTTTACTATTGCTGATTATATTGTTTTTCACCATAATTCTTATTAAGGATTTTGATCATACAAATCTAATATACAATCTAATATAACTAAATTTAAAGAAGATAGACAACAATAAAAAGTGCCAAGAAAAGAGAGAGAAAGAAAGGAGAGAAAAGTAAGAATATAATAAAAAAGAGAAAAAATACAAAACAATAGCACTTAGATTTTTATACCACTCCATAGTGTTTTACATCACCCCCGTCTGCGGTGATATGTCACTTAGGCAAAAAGGGCAAATCAGGCAAAACTCTTGTCAAAGAACAAAAATGCTGTGAGTTAGGTACCTGTGTCCCAATGTCAGGATGAAGCAAGTAATGTTGACATTTGAATGTATGTCATCAATTTGGTGTCATTGTGATGTGATGTGATGTGAATGCCACTGCTCCCATATTTGCCAAATTGATATATAGACAAGGGAATGGTACCTGAAAGTGATCCATTAGCACAAAATGGCATTGGAGTAAGCAAAATGGTACCGCCAGCCTCCAGGGAAAAAAATGAGTTAAAAGTACAGAGATGCAAAACTTTGCTGACATAAGCATAGGATTAACAGGTATGAAAGTGAATCCTTAGGCCCATGGTGGGGCACATATGGGAGACGTGCGTGAATGCTGGGGGCGGGACACACACAGGAGTCACGCATGCATGCATGCAAGTTTACAGATGATACAACAGTGATCGGTCTCATTCGAGACAATGATAAAACTGCATACAGATGGGAGGTTGAACAACTAGCCTTGTGGTGCAACCGGAACAATCTGGAACTG
>JANHFT010000376.1:0-10122 GCA_032467955.1 Pseudoxenodon macrops | reverse complement strand
CTAAGCAACGGGCAGGAGCCCTGCCATGCCCAGTGAGGGGGGGTAAGAGACGGCAAGGGAAGCTTAGCTTGCAGTCCATTGCTTAGCCACCCACCTCCTTTAGCGAAGCAATTTGGGGGTAGCAGGTGGGGGTGGGTGGGCCTCGAAACACACGTCTTACCTTTCGAGCCCCATCACGTTCCTCGCTGTTCTGTCCAGGGAAGGACATTGCAAAAGAATACCTCTCACGAGTTCAAAAGTTTTCTTTTGCAACGTGCTTTCCTGGATACAACGGCCACCCCCAAACTGCACCCCATCGCGGGACGCTCGTCTTACCTGACACTCATAGCCATCGCGTTCCTCGCCTTTGTGTCTGGAGGAGCCCATTGCAAAAGAAAACGTCTTGTGAGTTTGAGATTGATTGAACTCGCAAGAGGTTTTCTTTCGCAAGAAAGAAATGGCAGATTACTGCTGCAAAAACCTTACCAACAAAACTGTAAGGAATTCTACCAGCAATCACCAGGAGTCAAAAACTGTCAATGAATGAACGAATGAATCAATGCAGAGTATGGCACTGCCCTTGGCACCCAGCTTGATATTTCATTCCAGGGTGAAACCATTGACAAACCATTGATGAAAACTGTCTGAATATGATTTTTATATACCATGTTTTTCGCTCTGTAAGATGCACTGGGCCATAAGACGCACATTAGCTTTAGAAGGGGAAAACAAGAAAAAAAATCAGCATCTGCCTCCCAGCATCCATCTCTTATTCATCTGGCTAGCGGCCTTCCGGCAAACAGCAAACAGATTGTCAGCTTCAGCATGTTATCACAGCCCCAGCATGTGGCTCATCAGGCCTCTGGTCCGTTGCACCCACCACCGGTCAACTGAGCTGAACTGCTGCCGCCATCGGGGAAGGCTGGAGCCTTCACTGCCGAGCAGCTGATTGGCGGTTGGATCGGCCTCCCAGAATACTGCTGATCAGCTGTTCTAGGCAGCAGGGATCACCACCACCACCTATTGCTGCCAATCGCTACCGTTCACCTTTCATTGCTGTCACCGATTGCCACCACCAATCGCCATCGCTGATCATTGCCATTCACCACCATTCTCCGTTTACCACCACCATTTGGTGGCAGCAAGTGTTGGCGAACAGTGGCAACGAACAGTGGAAAAGGGCGGCAGCAAGCAGTGGCAATCCCCACCACATAGAACAGCTGATTGGCGGGATTTTGGGAGGCCAATCCAACCACTGATCAACTGCTCAGCAGCGAAGGTGCCAGCATTCCCTGGCAGTGCTGAACAGCAGCAGGGGTGATAGGTGGCACCAATTCCCCTACCCTGCACCACAATATTCACTCTATAAGACACACAGACTTTTCCACCCACTTTTTTTTGTGGGGGGAGAAAGTGCATCTTATAGTGCGAAAAATACGGTATCTGTTTCTCAGCATCATTCACAGGGGGTTAAAATAGGCAAGACAATGGCACTTGTGGCATTGCAATCATAGCCCAATCCTTTAGGGTATTCACAGTCATACAGAAGGCAGGGCTTTGATCACTGCTACATCTTCATTAATTTTGTTGCTAAAATCAAGCTATATTATAGCCCACAACCTAGTAAAAAGAGTGTATGATGAAAGAAAAATGATGTAAAATTAGACCAATAAGAGCTGTTTTGAGATACAGCTGCTCATTTCTGGTAATTATTGCATTGTTTTCCATATGCTTATATCTTGATCTGTTCATGAGTTATTCTACAGCTTTCCCAGGTATTTCCCAAGATTTTGGAAAGATAATACATAAAGATTTATCAAGTTCATCTGCAAATTCCTTCAGTATCTTAGCATATAGTTCATCTGATCCTGGAGATTTAAACTCTTTCACATTAAATTCCTGTCCTCCCACTTCAGTCCTGCCCTTTCATTTTTTTGTTCACAACTGCCTGATAAAACATTATCCTGTTATTGAGAGCACCGAAACAACAAGAGTAGGTATCTTTTTAAATTGTTAGTATTTTCCTGTGTTCCTTGAGAAGCTTCTTTTTGTTTTTATTTTAAATCTTCATTTGATGCTCTTGATGTTCTTAAACTTCAGCAACTCAGGAGTTCTTAAAAAATAACAAAAAACAGGATATATAATTTTTTTTCTTCTGTTCAATTCTCAGAGGCTGCCAAGTCAAGTGCCAAGGCAATTTTCTTGGGAAGGCTTTTCAGAAGTAGTTTGCCATTGCCTCCTTCCTAGGGTTGAGAGAAAGTGATTGGCCCAAGACTAGAACTTCACAGTCTCCTGATTTCCAGCCTGATGCTTCAACCACTACACCAAACTGGCTCTTAAAAGAGGATTTAGACTGGTAGGGCAATAGGTAGGGCAATAGTTACATGAGAAGACCTAAAACTGGGGCAGGATGCAAACAGTATTTAAACTTTAAGATCTAAAGAACTCTGCTGTGCTAATTCCAACATTTCAAAGGACTATATATGATACCATATTTTTTTTATTTAGAATAGCCCAGCATTATATTAAAAAAACAAGGTCTTGTATTTTACTCAACAGAAAATATTATTTACATAAAATATGTGCATACATCAAAACAAAATTAAAAAGAAGCTTAAATAAGAATATTTGAAGAGTTTTCCTTCTTTGTCTCCTATGCTTTTCCTTTTCTTTCTTGCTGCTGCTCAATTCCATTTGAAGCCCACCAGAAAGTCCATGAGCTGAGATGTCCCTGTCCCTCTTTCTGTCTCCCCTTTGTTTTTTCTCTCTCATTTTCTCCTCCTCCTCATCATCACTGGTATGTCAATTTTGACAGTGAGCGGGACACTGAGTTCATGCACAGGCATGCAGTAGCTGATATGCGTCTGCACATGCTCCCAACTTAAAAGGAACATTAATGATAGCCATGACACATGGAGAAAAAGGGTGAGAGTGGTTGTGCAGTATAATTGCCATCTGGATTTTTGTTCTCTCTTCCCCTGCAGACACCCCTCTTTGGGACAATACCTATCATAGGTCATGAGCCACTTAGAGATCTTCCATTCTTGAGTAGACAGGGGGGGAAAGGATGGTGGTGACATACTATCAAAGTCAGTAGAATTGTCATGCTTTATTTAATCATTTTTTTCCTGAGGCATCCACATCATGTCAAAATTAATTGCTGTTATTCTGTGTTTTTGCTGTGATGTTCTTTATTTACTCAGACTGAGGAAATTAAGATGTTTTTCAAAAGAACAGAAGCCTATTCCATTTTTCATAGACTTATGGGGATATGATATGTTCAATGGCCCTTGCTATGTTGATTTTTCTGTCTATTATATTACTTTAGTCTCGGCTGTCTGCTTGATTTAATGCTTTTGACTGTCTTTAAGTTTTCTTCAGTTTTATACACCACCCAGTCTACTGAAGTTGGGCAGCCAGTTAATTTAAATAGAAGAACAAATACAATCAATAAAATAGATGTTGCTACTGACAGCATTCCTTTTCTGCCTTTTAAGAAAGAAAATAGTTTTAGCGTAGCTAGGGATGCATCCTAAAAGTGAATTTATCAGAGGTTACATGTGCTCCGGTTACCCTTTATATTGGCTGATTCTATTTTATCAGGCCATTTATTTTTTGTTCTTTTATCTTTCAAAATATAATCATGAAAGAGTTTTAACACTAATTAAAGCATTCTAAATTGAAATAAGTGAGTCAAATTCAGTGACACTTGCAGCTCACACCAGGGAGGAACAACAAGGGATATTTTTTAACTTTGTGAGGACTAATGACAGCTTCTGAAGACTTTAATAATAATGCTATCACATAAGCCTACAGTGATGTATAGCCATGCTATTCTCAGCAAAAGCCAAGTCGACTGGAGAATTCTGGGAACTGAACTCCATACACTTGGACATTGCTTTGGTAAGAAAACATTGTTTTGGATGGTGGATGGATGGATGAATGAATGATCTAACCTGCTACCCTTTTTAAAGAGTTGGCTTTACTATGAGATAAGAATAAGGTATCTGTTTTAGGTGCGAGATACTTGAAGGGTGTGAAGCATCACTGTCTCCCCAGTTGTTATCCACATAGTCCATTTTCCCGAGTTAGTTCACTGCTGGTAGTAGTGCTTCCTAACCCGGCTGGCTATCTCACCTACCAATATTTTCATAACTGAGCACCACTGTCATGATTTCTTATATGAAAGAGAAGGTCAAGAGGCAACTAATGAAGGTAGATGCTTCAATGGACATTATACACACCAACTGCTCACTACTCTCATAATGCAATGTTGCATCACTGCTCCAGCTAAATTGATGGTCTTTAATTAGGATCAAAAGCTGGTGGTGTCAGAGCAAAGGGCTGTGTGCCTTACAGCTTGTCTGGGATTATCTAAACCAGCCTGCTCTTCTTGGGTACAAATTGGGGAAGCTCAGCCATCATTAGCGTTGAATAAAAACTCAATTAGTGGTCCTAGTATGGCTTGGAAGGGAGGGAGACAACTCTGTCCTTTTCTTCAGCGAGCAAAAAGTCATCTCTATAATAGCTAGCAGGATTGGGGACAGCCTGCCTAGCAACTGTTTGGATCGAACAAATTGCAACAATAGCTCTAGGTCTCTTTTTTTTGGTACAGTATGTTCACACACCCTAAAACGATGAATAAATCATTAACTTGCTACTATTGCACACCAGTTCCCTCAGCTTGCTCCACAGCACAGTATCTGCTTTCTTTCTTTCATTTTTCTTGCAACACCAGTACAGATTGAACCAATATTTAATTTGTTGCTAGCCATAAGTTACTGCAAGGTCTTTGTGCCGTAATTTATCTTGGGAGACAAAGTTGATGTGCCACTCCCTAAATAGCACAGGAATAAGAAAGGTTTGAGATACTGTTAGATTTCTGAAAATTTAGGCAGATATAGTGGATATAGTGATAGTTGACTTTTTTTTAAAAAAAAAGAGGGGAGCTGTGACCAATCATTAAGAATATATTTTATACATCTCTTTAAGCTCCAAAACAAGCTACATCAATGAGTTGTGGAATTAGAAAATTAGAGGGCATCTCTAAAGTAATCTAAATCCTGCCAATGTAGGAGCTCTTCTGCTGCAACATCTATGGTAGGTGACCAGGTCATTCATCCTCTGCCAGCTCAGATTAAGATGAATCCAACATTTTCCATGACTGCTGAACAGTTTGTACAGTTAGAAAGATCCTCTTGAAGAACCTTTCAAACCTTCTTTCTTGTCATTTGGACCTCTTGCTCTGGGCTGCACCAGCCATAGCAACAGAACACAAAATTGTCTTATCATCCCTGTGGTCATTTTGTGAGTAAGCTCCTTAAGGCTTATTATTATTTTCACTTATCTGCTTCTTCTATAAATATGTTTATCGGTGACCAGTATAATATACTTATGTATCTCAGTGCATTCCTGCAGGCTTGCACACACTCCCTCCCTCACTTCCCTCTGGCAAATGTCTCTCTTCGGTTCTCTTCCCTCTTCCTTTCAGTCAGTGTGTTGTCCTGATTGCCCCTTGCCTGCCTTTTCCCATTCCTATTTAAGAATTTTCAGGGAGGCTTCACATAAAGAAAGAATACTTGACAGCCAGCCTCCTGTCAACACCCATTATCTCCAAGAATGCAGCCCTCTTCATAACAAGTTACCAGTGGCGAGAAAAATGTCCACATGCTGGGAAGTTTCAAATGGGTTATTTGGATGGTCACTTCCTCAGAGGTGTGACTCTCACTGATCAATTGTGTGAGGGATATCGGAAGAACTCATTGCCAGAGAGGACAAGGGGGGAGGGGAAGCTCTGACAGCTCTCCCCCCTGTATGGGATAAAATAAGAGCTTGCTTTTTTAGAGAGGAGGGTTTGTTTAGAACGGTTTACAGCTACCCTTTAGACAGCTAGTTTGGCACCATGGCAGAAACCAGGTGCCTGTGAATTCTAGTCCTAGTTTAGACACAAAAGTGGGTGACTTTGGGTCTTTCACCTTTTTCTCAGCCTAGGAAGAAGACAATGGCAAGCCATTTCGAGAAAATGATTTTGTGCCATCAAATCATTTTCAACTCTTAGCTATCGCATAGGTTTTCTCCATTATGATCTGTGCCTAACCTGGTATTTCAAGTCTTCCAATGGTGCACTCCTCACCACCATAACTGACTCCATACATCTTGTTGATGGTCAACCTCTTCTTCTCTTTCCTTCTACCTTTCCCAGCATTAGAGCCTTTGCCAGAGAGCTGGATCTTCCAATAACATGTCCAAGGTAGTATAATTTGAGCCTGGTTGTTTGTTCATCACCATTTCTTCCTCTGAACATCTGAAAATGCTATCAAGAAAACTGCAGGGACTCATCTGGGCAATTACTATCAGTAGAAGTCAGCAAAGACTTGGAATCATACACACACACACACACACAAACCAGTTACCCATTAGTCCTGGGATAACTAGGGATATTACTTAATTGAAGCCTGGAGATTTTGGGACACCAAAAGTATTTTTATTGGGGGGGAAATAGGACATGATTACAGATTGTCTGTACTAAATTAGACCTATTTTGGTTCCAGTTATCTTTTTTAAAAATCTGCAATGCCATTTTGAATAATATTGTCTTCTGGTCAGGCATAAAATACCTTGAGCCAATTCCCAAAAAGTAATGCCTATAAATTTTTCGCTTGGGATGCATGTTTGAGAATATATCCAAGTGGGTTTAAGTAATCTACCATATAATCAACACGTGGCAGCAGATTTAGTTAAAGTCAAAGGTGTACTACAGCTTTTTCTTCTGCTTTTTAAAAAAGAGATAGAACCTATGTTTTCAACATAAAGTGAGCCACATTTTACCTTAGCACACTGTACAAATTCAATGTGTATGGTTAGTTTATAGCTGCATGTATCTGAGAAATTTGGATGGCGGAAGTAAACTGCAGTTCTAGTGCAGTTAATCGTAATTAAATGTGTCATGCTCACCTTGTCAGTAAAGTTCTTATCAAGCTTTCTGATGCTACCTGCAGCCCTTAACCTTTCCCTTTCAGCTTGGAAGCAGAGATAGACTAAAATATTTGTCTGCCTCCAAAGAGTCAATGAGAGATGAGAATTCTATGAGGTTCAGAGGAGGATAGTTTTGCAAGATCCAATATGGATCAATCATGGGGACCACAAGTTCAGTTTCCTGAGCTTTTGAACTTGTGCTGGAGCACATCTTCAGGAAAACTCTCTCTCATTCTTTTGAGAGAGAAGTTCCTTGAGGATGGGCTCCAACAGAAGTCCAAAAGCTTGGAAGGTTACATCTCTGGTACTGGTGACTGACCCAGATTGAACTCTATAGCATTATCCTAGGACACATATATTTGCCTTCATTCACCAGATCAATTTTCTTGCTTGCCTGCCTGCCTGTCTGTCTTCCTGCCTGCCTTCCTTCATTCCTTCATTCCCTCCTCAGATTGGAATATTGGGGCATTTAGTTTTGGGGCAGAATGCATGGTGTAATTATATTTGGAAATGACCTTAGGAGACAGGAGGAAGAACTGCAAACTAGACAATTGTCAGAGAAGAGACAGCTGAGTCCACAGAATGATTGGGGGTGTGGCAAACATCTCAGAAAGGACCCTTCCCAGAAACCTGAACTGTATAGGTAAGGGAAGAGTGATGTACCTTCTGATTTGCAAGATTCTGTAATTGTAACCTTACAATAAAGACAATAAAAAATCTCATAGGATTGCTACTTTTGTGGAGGTAAAAATAAAAAACAGATCCCTTGAACCTCTAGAAGAAAGTCAGGACATAAATCCAATAATGTAACTTAACGTAATCTTCTCCACTGAAACATTGTAGATTCGTCTTTATGTATCTGAAACATTGCAAATACATGAGCTTGTTGTGGTAAACTACATGCAAAGCACTTTTAAAACGCTCAAAACTGTTATATAAATGCTCAGTCTATCAACCATTTGCTAACAAAGTGCATTGTTGCCTTTCCTTTGAAAGAGCCTTGGATATTTCTGAAAAAAGCATGAAGCCACCAAATGATTAAAGGATCATCAATGCACGAGACAACTGCCTGGTTTTATGGTGGAATGGATGAGAAAGACCATCCGTCCTCCTATATTCTGTCTTTTTCACAGTATTTCACTGGAGCCCTTCTCCTTACTAAAACCGAGCTGTGTTCATCCATTTGACTTCAGCAGTTTCCATAGTAACAGCTCATTCAGCTGCAGCCCTTGACCATTTCCAAAACTAGCTTGCAAAACAGGGAGGAAAAGAGGTCACTAAACATCACGTGACCTTAATAGTCAGCCCTTGAAGTCTGGCAGCATGGTAATTGGCTACCCTCGTTGCTCCTGGCTTCCCTAAAAGAAGGAGTGAGTACATAATGGCTCAGTATGAATGTTCTTCTCTTACACATCTCATAAATATGGATAATTCCACGAGGCAGGAAACTCATTAGCTGTGGATTGAGGTATTTGCCTATATTGCGTATTATGTTTAGAAACAAGTAGATTTTCATAAATGAGATATTGGTGAGAAAAGATAGTTCGTTTAGTCTTTCTGGAGAAAATGGAACCTATTCAAGTTTCCTTTTCCCTTACCTCTTTCTGTTTTCTCTTGCATCACTAAAAATCTGGAAAAGGCTTTTCTCATTATTTGCACACCACACTGGAACATTTTCAAAACATCCATGTTCTGTTTGTTGACAGGCCAGTGGCCCTGAACTTGGACTACATGGAGAGACACATGCCATTTCGCAAATTGAATTCAGATGGGATCACTCCATCTCTTAAGAGATGCTAATCCCATAGACATCACAACAGATATTTGGGAATCAAGGGCAGGTAGCTTTAGAGAGTTTTCCAGAGGAAAATTCTACTGTCTATTCCCAGATTTGACATTTTTCTGGCTAATAGCTGTTTCCTGGTTTCCTTCTGGGCATTTGCAGCTGGGCATTTATTGAAAAGTGCCATCCTCTTACTCAGCAGATTAGTGATGTCATGTTCCTTCTGGTTTCACATCTGGAAGGGAAGTGCTTGGGAACAAGCAGACAAAGCAAGTTCTCTAACATCTCCTCGGGGACCTGAACTTTATTCTTTAGCTGAAAGGCAAGTTTTGATATTCATTCATGTTCTGTCTCTTTTCCCCTCGAGCTGACTAGTCAAAGGATTTTTTTTTAAAGTGTGATCTCTCTTTGATATTCCCATTTGTGTTAATTTCGTAACAGACATACATCAACGTATGGCAGTCAAGGAGCTGGAAACCACGATCCACTTTGAAGACATGCTGCACTTTTGCAGCTAGATACTTCAAAAGCTAAGCACCATTTTACCAGGGTCATGACACAATTACCTGTGCAATGTTGATTCTTATCTAGACCCTTGAACATCATAGAGAAGTCTATGTGTTTCTTAAAAGCTAAACTAAATCTGATTCATGCATCCCCCCCCTTTTAATTTTTAAACACGACCCTGTAGTGCAAATATTTTATCAATTTAGGTCATATCCATGTAAAAATCCATTTCTTTCAAATGCATATTATGACTATTACAGTTGTCAGTAAGGAAAGACAATCTGTATGTACCAATGGAGAGACTGGGAAATCTGATAGGATGTTGCAACTGCTCTTTTGTACAAGCATTGACTGGAAGGCAACAGGTAATGCTGTTCACTGCTTTTCCACCTAACAACAAAAGGGTTTCTACTGTCTTAATCTGCATTTTGCAGAAGGTGGGGTTCCTGCAAAATAAAGCATTGGCCTGCAACTACCTCCAGTCAAGGGTCTCCTTTACACTACAGATGATTCTGATAACTAAATATGATGACCAGCAACTTGCTTTGCCATCTTTCCCTTTCTTTTTAAAATAATAATTTTTAAAAATGTAGAGGCCAGTGGCATTCCTGGATCTTATTTAATGGAATAATAGAATAACAGAGTTGGAAGGGAGTTTGGAGGTCTTCTAGTCACACCCCATACTCAAACAGGACTGCTCAGTCCTACACATTGGCAAAAATAATCAGAACACAAAGTACAAGCTAGATGATCATGACCTTGTTGAGGATCCTCACTCAGTTAAGGACCTTGGAGTACTCCTCTCTAATGATCTAAGTGCCAGAGCCCACTGCAACAGCATTGCCAAAAAGGCATTAAGAGTGGTTAACCTAATCTTG
>JANHFT010000373.1:0-10568 GCA_032467955.1 Pseudoxenodon macrops | reverse complement strand
TTTTTTTCTTGTTTTCCTCCCCAAAAACTAGGTGCTGTTCTGTGTTGTTGTTTAAGTGAGAGGAGTTCACATTCTTCTTAAAATCTTCTGTAGGTTCCATATCCTGACTACATAGAAGCATATTCACATCCACCCTATCAGCACAACTGTCTTTCGATGCTTCATCCTCAGTATGATGAATCAACAGATTTGTACCCAAGTCTGGAAGAAGCTCTGCACTCTGCTACAGCTGGATCTCATCAAAGCATAATAGAAAATGATGCTTCAGTCAACCCTATCCCCAATCTTTCTACAACTGCCTTGGTGAAGGCAATAAGAGAAGAAGTAGCAAAGTTAGCCAAGAAGCAGTCAGAAACGTTTGAATTTCAGGTTTGATGGGTTTCTGCTCTGTAGGTTTTCATCACTAGGAAGCCTCTAGCTTTTAAATTAGACTTGTCAAAAGAATGCCCTGTTTTTCCAATTCTGAAAGAGTCAATATTGGACCTTTTAAAGTGATAGCAACTATAATATCAGTTCCATGCCTGTTACAATAAATATTCCCTGGCATTCTTTGTGAAACATTGATATATTATAAGCAAGTGTTCATCACATATATCTTGTTTGATGACATTTCTACCACTGTAAACATTTGTTAAACCAAATGCCTGCTTACTATTCCAATATACAAAGTGCTGGGGAAGCACAAATATAGACCTCTCTGTAGCAACATGTGCATGTAAAAAGTAAGTTTTATCTTTCTGGGTCAAGAGGAAACTTAATACTGTGATAATTAAAGGACATGTATTCTTTCATTAGTGGTCAAGTAAGTTACATTTTGGAACACAGTATAAAGACTGAGTACAACAAAGCAATAGAGCTCAGCTTTTGCTAGAAACCACATTTGGACCACAAGAATTTGATATGTATGAACTTCACAGAGTGCTTTATTAATGTCCTCAAAGGCTAGATTATTGTTTATAATCCAAAAACCAAGGGGGAAAAAGAGCTGGAAAGAAGTATGCTAGTATAATTAATGTCTAAAGCGCTGGTATAATGTTACCTTTGAGTTACACAGAAAGTTTTCAATAGTGTCTCTGTTGACTGTCAAAAGGAAAAGAAACTTGACCAAAAATACAGGTGTTAAAAGCTCTTGGAATTTTCCAGTGAAACCAAATTCTCTATGTCCCCTATATTCAAAAAGGATTTCATATTGAACAAAGTGAAAATGGTGAATTTGAGAACCTTGAGTCTCAAGTTCTCAAATGAAAACTCAGTTGGGAATAATGAATGTACTTCTTTTTTTTAAAAAAAATCTCTGCTTAAGACAGAGCTCTATTTTTTCTTGAGTAAATAATGACACGGCTATGCAAAACATGTCAAGAAAACACATGGTCAGAGTTTTGGCCATGTAGTCACTGGGCAGGAAATGAGCATGACTCAAGGGAATGTTACCTTTAAAGCCTGGCATCAATATTAAGGTTGTGAATAAGCAAACAAGTTGGTTTGGTTGAATAAAATAATATACTGTAAATAAGTTGCTGAAGTATTTCAACAAATTGTTCTGTTGAAGCTGTTGATATCGAAAATGATTTTGCCAAATCTAGAATTATATATTTTGAAAGATAAATGTAATTCTCTGTTTTATTGCAGTGTGATGAAAATAACATGTAGAATGAAAGTTGAATGCAAATATTCATTTAGGATAGCTTCAAAAATGGCAGACTGTTAACAGAAAAACACTCATTTATAATGCAATCTTCAGAAGGACTAAGATTGTTTATGGAATAACAAGTTGGATGAACGGATTTTTTGCTGGAATAAAAAATACCCTTTAGCCAACTCATTTCTTCAGTTTCCGTTTTGTGGTGTTTTGTGATAATTTCTTTTTCTTTGTGTGTGGTTATTTTCTTAACCTTTACTAAAGTAGGTAAAGAGGTAATGTGGTTGTAGATACATTACAAACCTAACCATCACACTCTTCTTTTTTGAGGTAAGCAACAGAAAAGCAAAGCACAGAAGAAGGAGTAAGAAATTGTAAGCCTGAAGGTTTAAAAAGTAGTAAGTCAACAGAAACACTGTGTATTCTTTTTTTAACATTTCTTAAGTATCCGATTGCCATTCAACTGAATTTTTATGTTTTTTTCTGACATATCCAACTGACTTCCATAGAATACTCCTAAGCATAGCTGTCTTTGTTTTGTTGTTGTTTTGCTGGGGATGTGGCCAAAGTTTTATTCCTCACAACAGATCACTGAATATCCATTCCACTACTGTATGCACATCTTAAAATGTCTCAATTTCTCTCATCTTTAACGTTCTAAACAAGGTAGTCCTTGTTTAGCAACTGCTTGGGACAGTGGCTATTTGCAGTTACTATGGTGATGAAAAAGAAACTCTGTGACTAATGTCTGTATGTATGACCTTTGCAATATTGCTTTCTCAGTCGTGTTCACCATTACACTCAATATGTGACTGTGCCTGACCCATTTTTCACCTTTACCCCAGAACAGAGAGAACTACACAAGTTAACTTTTCCTAAGCTGCTTTTTTCTGCAATGCAACACTCCCTAAAAAGTGCCAATTAGAAATTAAGAAGCTCAGGTTTGTGATCTTAATTAGTTGATTAGAGCTCTCACATGGGTGGCAGTTGCTGGCTGAAACTGTTCAGAAATCAATTTCATGCTTTTGTTTGCCTCCTAAGCAGTTCACTAGGGAAAGAGCCCTTCATAGGGTATTCCTTTTGATGTGTATTCCCTATTGTATGCCTACTTACTCTCTTGTAATCCCTTCCTCTCCAATAAATGTAAATACAAACCTCAATTATCCCAAATTCAAATTTAACAACTAGATCACTTACTCACTGAGTGATTGCAATCACTAAACAAGGTCTACCTATAATCTATATCTTCTACTTATTTGTCATTTATGCATAACTTTCAACTTTTTATTTTCTCTTGACAGACACCAATACTTTTGGCTTGAATGCCTTAATTTGAATGGTTCTGTCATTAAATGTGTCTACTTGTAAATCATTCATGTTTTCAGCTGATAACATGGCTGAATACTTTCATCATTGTGTTCCTCCTAAGCAATTCACACACAATTTACTTCATCATAACCACTAATCACTTTCAGTAACCATATTCATGCAGAACTCAATAATTCATAACTGTAGACTTTTTTTTATAAATATGCACTACATAAATGTACAGTAAACATCTTTTTTTTTTACATTCATACAAGCTGCTGAAGGGCAAAATTGTGGTAGATATAACCTGTTTAGCCCTTTTGGTTCATTTCCAAAACACATTTTTATTTTGATGAAAATTGATTTTATTCATCTTCAGTCTCTTTCATTTCCCTACATGTATCAGTCCATTCTTTCTTCCCACTTCTAGTTTCACAGACAAAGAACACACCTTTTCACTTACATTTCTTATATTTCAGCAATTAATTTATGTTCTTGAATATTTACTCCTCTTACATTCAAGTACAGTGCTATTCAGTATACTATCTTATCAGCCATAATTACCTCTATATCACATGCAGAATACTTTGCTAATGTATGCATGATCTTAGTTTAAAGAAATTTTGGCCAGTATATCATAAATGCAATCAAATCCAAGTTTTTCTCAACTCTTAAGAGACCCCTTCGAAACCAATACACATTCTGCATTCCACAAACTAGATATATGCAGTTATTGACACTCAGTATACAAATACAATTTACAAGTTGAAAACATCATTTTACAAGCTAGGGAACCAGGAAACTCAAAATCTGTATCCACATATTTTTCAGCAAAGCAATTAAAAATCATATTTGTTGCTCTTCTCTGCACTCTTTCCAGACTCTCAATGTCTTTTTTGGTCACCACGATGTAAAAAAGAAGTTGAGACTCTAGAAAGAGTGCAGAGAATAGCAACAAAGATGATTAGGGGACTGGAGGCTAAAATATACGAAGAACGGTTGCAATAGCGCTTTTTCAAATTTGAATTCTTATCAGAAAATTACAAAAGACCTAAGTATGATGTTTCTATATTTCTGATTAGTAATTAATAAAATCCCCTGTATTAATTTAGGTGCATGATCAGCAAGTATGTAAAAAAAATTTCCTGACAACCTCTCCAATATTCATTTATACTTTTTATTATGCATAAACGTTTTACTGGGGTAAGATCCCAAAGATGTAAAATCTTTAAATATGTTTCCTGCAAAACTGCAGGGAGAGGGGTGTCTGTTAGGGATCTAGGAATGGTGTTTTCTATTCATATTAATCTTATATTTCTTGAAATCTAATTCCCCTGTTTTATTCAAAGACTGTGTATCTCCTCCTGTTTAATTATATTAATACTTTATATGTCCCTTTTTACCATTAAAGCATATATTAAAAATGGGTTCAATTTCTGTAAATGGTCTAGTGGATAGGTAAAAACTTTTTGATTTTCCAAAAATAGTATTAGTCTGTGTCCATTGTAATCAATTTCATTTAGCTCTTTTTACCTTCTGCATGATCTTACAAGACAATTTATACAAATTATATTTTAGCTTACAATACAATGCAATGTATATAAAAATATTTTATATGATATTCTTTCCAGCCATCTTGTTTCATCTTGTCTCTATTAAAAATATAACATTGACATTCAACATTAAAAGATCCATATTTGACTCACATGTCTTAAGCTTAGCTATCTGTTGTAAAGATTACAAAGCTTTGCTAAAAATACTGTTTTACTTAAAAACGTACTATCCACATTAATATTTTTTTCATATCCAGCATCTATTTGGGTTCTTCTTTGTTAAAATCATGATTGGATGTTGACACTAGAATGAATAACATTATAATTTCAAATTTTGAACACTGTATCGACTCTAATATAGCAACTTTCTTTTTAATTGAGGCTACCTGAACCAAGTCAAACACAGAACAGAAACCCATCCTTAGATTTTTGCAACAGAGAAGAATTACTCAGAGAATTCAGCAAGTATTGTTTTCAACTTACAAGGTCAGGCTATATTTCCTCTCTTCTATACCTTATTGAGACCTTGTGCTTAAATATAGTTTCCTTACTTTGTCCCTATTTGCATTTATTTCAGCAGAAATGAATGCCAGTTAAAAAAAATTTAAGTAGCAGACTGTGCTTATAAACAATTACAGCTTCAATACATATAATCCAATTTCAAATTTTGCAAAACTGCTCTGGGGACAAGTTTTCATCAAGCCACAAGCATGATTCAGTCTATAAAAAGTATAGTTGGCTGTTCTTTCAATGGCAGGCCTGCAGAACTGTACATGTGACAAACATATTATGCAGAAGATTCCATCATGTTCGTCCATACAGCATTGCACACAGCATCCCAAAGGCTGTGATTGGGATTCCCTCAGTTGAAATTCCAGCCCTGCCCAAGGTACACAATGGGAAAGCATCAGGTTACTCCATACATTGCATTTGGTTTTTCCCTGTACTTATCCACTGAATATTTACAATTCCCTGTAACTGTGCATTGATTGTTCAACTTTCCAGACATCAGGTGGTAGCAAAAATGTATTATTCATTGTACTACTTGGCAGCCAAATAGCCCCTACTATTTACCCTAGCCCACTCCAGTGAAGCCACTTTGGAACTGAACAATCATTTTCATAGCCTGCCCCTGGATGAAAATATGCAGTCACCCATAAAAGAGCATTCATCAATGGTTTCTTAAAAAATCACAACCCAGCGACAAGAAGAAAAGTATCACAGATTTCCCTAACGAAAAAAAGGCAAAGATTGGTGATAGGAGATTCAATTCTTAGGTGAACAGAAACTATAATCTGCAGACCAGGCAGTCAATTTAGGGAGGTATATTGTCTCCCTGGAGCAAAAATCAAAGATGTAACTGAGTACCTTACTAAAATAATCAACCCAATGGATTATTATACCTTTCCTCTCCTACCTGTGTGGACCAATGACACAACAATGAATTTGAAAACAATAACAAAAGATTATGAACAGCTAGGGAAGAAAGTTAAATAATTAGGAGTACGAGTGGTGTTTTCATCTATACTTCCAAAAAAGGGCCAACATCCAAAGAATTTTAGAAACGAACCATTGGTTTAAAAACTGGTGTTGTCAACAGAACTTTGGCTTCCTAGACCATAGTCTGCATTACCTACATGAAGGCCTACTGGCAAGGGATGAGCTGCACCTCACAAGAACTGGAAATAATATATTTGGAAAACAATTTGCTCATCTTATCAAAAGGGCTTTAAACTACAATTGAGGGGGAGGTGGCCAATCTTCATAACTTTATAACCTAATTCCAAGCAAAAACCACTAGATAACCAATCACATCAGCAGGTAGAGAGTAAAGAGAAAGAAGAAATAAACATAATGAAGTAGAGAGTGATGGGAAGGATGGAATTCACAGCTACAAAGTAGGAGACATAAGAAACATACCCAAGATCCATAATGAAGTCAAATGCCTGTACACTAATGCTCAAAGTTTAGGGATAAACAGGGTGAACATGAAGTATTAGTACCTGAAAGCAGATATGATATAGTTTGCCATTACTAAAACTTGATGGGATAAAATTCATGACTGAGATGTACTGATGGAAGGATACAAACTATTCAAAAGAAAGACCTAACAAAAGAGGAGGTGGAGTTGCATTATATATAAAAGATCATTACATCTTTACAGAAATACATAAAGCCAAGGATGAAAACCTAGAATCCATATGGGTCAATATAAAAGGAAAAAAGAATAACATTGCTATTGTATACTAGAGGCCACCGAACTAAGAAGAAGAAATAGATGAACTCTTTGCTAATCAATTAACACATTCATGTGGGAAACATACCACAGTAATAATTAGAGCCTTTAACTACTCTGATATTAACTGGGAGACAAACTCTGCAGCAAGTGGGACATTGAACAAATTCCTAACCAATTTAGCTGACAACTTTGTCATCCAAAAGGTAGAGGAGGGAAGTAGAGGAAAAGCTATACTGGGTATTCTTACTAATAAAGTGATAGAGGGAGTTGAAGTTGCCAGAACCTTGGGCGAGAGTGACCATATCATATTGGAATTCAATATAATTGAAGTACAATAATATGCCCAACCCAACCAGTGTCTTAAACTTTAAAATAACTGATTTTAACAAACTCAGAGAGAACCTAAGAAAAAAATCCATGGATAAAAATCCTAAAGAGGAAACCAGCTTAAGAAGCATGGGAAACACTGAAAAATATTATCAGAAAACCCAATCCAACACAATACCATTGAAAAAGAACAAGAATTCTAAGAAGAAACCAGCATGGTTGTACAAAGATCTCTCTGATAAATTGAAAGACAAAAAAGATAAGTACAAAAAATGGAAAGGGGGACACATAACTTAAGCAGAATATCAGCAGATAGCCTGAATATGCAAAGAAGTCAGGAAAGCAAAGACTCAGAATGAACAAAGATTTACAATATTATTTTTTTTACAATAATAAAAATGTTTCTTTCAACAAAGAAATAACAAAATAGTCAAGGAAACAGTTGGTCCACTAAAGAGAAAAGATGGAAAGGAAGTAAAAGGCAGTAGAGAGAAAACAGAGTTGCTGAGTGCTTAACTCATTCTTTGCATCAGTCTTCATGTAAAAAGAAATTATAGCCCAATCTATCAAAAACAACTGTAAAAAACAAACTAGAAATAAAAGCTAAAATAAGCAAGAAAAAGCTCAGGATCCAAAAAGATCTTGACAGACTCGAACAATGGGTCCTATTCAACAACATGAAATTTAATGGGGAGACAAACAAGGTTTTACACCTAGGCAGGAAAAACCAAAGATACAAGTACAGATTAGGTGAAACCTGGCTCAAAAACTAATTCTGAGAGGGACCTTGGAGTCTTAGTGGACATAAAAATGAGGCAACAGTGTGTGGCAGCAGGCAAAAAATCTAATACAATCCTTTGAGGCATAGAATCAAAATCACATGAAGTATTAGTACCACTTTATGAATCATTAGTCAGGCCACACCTGGAATGCTGCATCCAGCTTTGGTCACCACATTACAAAAAAGATGTTGAGAATTTGGAAAAATTGGAAAGAAGACTGAGATAATTAAGGGCCTGGAGACAAAATCATATGAAGAACTCTTACAGGAATTGGGTATGGCCAATCTAGAGAAAAGAAGGACTAGGGTTGACATCAGAGGTGGATTCCTAACGGTTTGGTCCAGTTACCATAGTTTGGCAGCCCGGTTCAGTAGAACCATTAGTGACCTGGGCCTGCCACGCCCCAAGCCATATCTTTCCACGGCACCATAGGCGGCACCATCTTGGATTTTGCTTCTGTGTATGCGCAACAGCTTTTTTGAAGCACTGTGCATGTGTGGGTGGCACGCAAAGTGTGCATGTGGCCACAGGGCACCCCTGAGTGAACCGGCAGTAAGATGATTTAGAGGGCAGGACAAGATACAATAGATGAAAACTACTCTGGGGAAGAAATGCAACTTGGAATTAAGGAGAAACTTCCTAATAGTGAGAACAATTAATCAGTGAAAGAGCTTACCTTCAGAAGTTGTAGGTGCTTCATCACTGGAGATTTTTAAGAAAAGACTGGACAGCCACCTGTCTGAAATGGTATAGGGTCTCCTGCTTGAGCAGAGAGTTGGACTAGAAGACCTCCAAAGTCTCTTCCAGCTCTATTCTGATTAATAGGATCATATTTTTATCTCTCAGTTCATACAAGGATAGGCTGGTGTCCTCTGGTTCAGCACCAAGCAACCCAAGCACGGTTGAGGACATCAGTTGCCTACTGCTGAATTCTTAAATAATACATATAGCAAATATAATTGGCTTCACTGGAAGTAGTTTTTCTTCTATTTTTGGGCTTTGTTGCATCTGAAAAAATTATTTATAAGGTCTTGCACCTTCAAAGGCACTGAATTTTTCATTTATCCTGGAAGTGAATTCAGAATTATATAAACATGAATAGTCTGTCCAACATGTTTACATTAAATGATATTTCAGAAGAAATAGTGCAAGATTCAGTAGATCCCAAGTGCTTGAATAGAAAAAAGAAGTTAGATTCATTCAAGAGAGTAAGTGAGAGAGAGAAAGCACTTTTTTTGATGCTCAAAGGACTATTTATTATTTAAGAATATTGAACATAATGAAGACTGCATGTTCATTTTTAAAAAATATATTTGTGGTAGTTTTTCATTATGACAAAACCCCAAATGTCAGGTTATTACCTTTACAGTAATATATATATTCTTCTTTAACATTTCTATTAACAGAGAGTTCTTATGTGATAACATTCTAATCATATACTAGTAATTTTAAAAGCATAGGAGCTTTTTTTAAATCATAAGAGTTTTTAAAAAAGGAGTATGAACAATAGAACAGTCCAATTTGCAAAGCTCACTTGTTTTTGCGGCAACAAGCTGAATTCAAAACTTCTTTGTCTCTAAAAAGCTTTCATATCTAATTCTTCCCATCACCCAGGAGCCAAAATAGTATCAGATTTCTGAAGTAGAAGGCTTTATTGCATCCAATGGAGGGAAGGCACAAAATATCACCATAGACATATTACGCCTGAAGGAGTTAATCTCAACATCATTACAGTAATAGCTTGGTACAGAATTTAACGAAGAAAAATAGAATTTCAGGCAACCTAAAAATGAAATAAGGAGGTCCCAGATATTTTCCTTAAATGTTACCCTTAATCTTCTGTCAATGCCCTTCTTTCAATTGCAGTATAGATGAATAGGTTGTTTCAGAAAAATGTGTTTCACGTTATGTATCAATTGTCCCTGAGATATTGATTGGCTGGAGCAGGGAGGATATGGGAAGAGAATGAACATTTCTTTCTGAGCAGTTATGTATAATTTTCTTTAAATTAGGGACTGAGTGAAAGGCCATGGGCAATTATCATAACAGCTATTAAACTAGGAAGCAGTGGAACAACTTTTTTCCTGGAGTTATGAGTGTTCATTCCATCACTGAAGATTTTCAGGTAAAGGTTGGATAACTATTTCCCTAGGATGGTCTGAGAATTCTTATCCTGGTGCATGCGTAGGAAATAAATGACCTTGAGGAACAGGAGGAAGAACAGTTACCAAGGCAATGGTCATATAAAACGACTCCTGGTGGTGCAGTGGCTAGAATGCAGTATTGTAGGCTAGCTCTGCCTACAGCCTAGAGTTAGATCCTGATGGGGCTTGAGGTTGCCTCAGCCTTCCAGCCTTCCAAGGTTGGTTAACCTAAAACGGGCCACATCCCCCCCCCGCACCTCATTTTCACCTTCCATGGCCTCCTGTAGCACTCTGCCGGCTGAAAATGAGCTGAAAAGTGGACTCCCCAAACAGGCCAATAACAGGTTGAAAAATGGGCTAAAATGAGCTCAAACTGGGCTGAAGAACAGGACCAAAACAGGCCAAACATGGACCAAAACAGGCCAAAAATGGGCTCAAATGGGCCCCAAAACATGCTGAAAACTTGCTGAAAACTGGTCCACAAATGGTCCAAAAACTGTCCATAAATGGACCATGCGGCCCATTTTCGACCAGCAGAGTGCTGCAGGAGGCATCCATACTTCTGCCCGCCCGGCC
>JANHFT010000369.1:262120-278316 GCA_032467955.1 Pseudoxenodon macrops | reverse complement strand
TGAGATGGAGGTTGTGGAGATAGGTGGCTGTAGTTTCCTTTCAAACCTGCAGTAGAACACATTCAGGTCATCTGCCAATTGTTGATTTCCTTCAGCTTGGGAAGGAGGTTTGCCGTAACCAGTGATATTTTTAAGAGTTTTCCACATGTTTTCTGGTTCATTTGTTGAGAACTGATTCTTTAGCTTTCATGCTCATACTTGAACCTATTTAAAGTTATGGCTGTCTGAAGCAGAACTTGATTTTGACAGTACTAGGCATGTTTGACTAAATAATTAAATAAGCAAACAAATAATTTATGTGACATTCCAGCTTGCAACTTGGGAGTATATTGTAAGCAATGGAACTGCTAATAAGTAAATTGCTAAACACTAATCTGAATAGGGAGGTCATGAAATTATTTTTTTCAGGCTAAGAAACAGGGAAATAATCTATCAAACAAAGATGTAAATAAAGTTTACAGAAGAAATCTCTCTCTCTTAAGATTCTTTTGCAGCTTCATTAATATGCAATGTGTTCTAGATGCCGTGCCCAGCAAATTGGCAAACAACGTTAGACAGGAAAGCAAAACAAAAACAAAACCACTTGGGATACTTTCACACAACCACCACACTCCAATACCTTGAAGGAATGTGCAGCTGATCCACACTTCTTAATATCTGGTAACCATTGGCAATCAATCCTGCCCAACCCTAAACTATTCTAAACCCTCAAGGTCTACTTTATTACAGGTCCATGCAAAAGAGAAATTGTTATTTTTTTAAAATCCCCATTTCTTTATGGGGAAAAAATCCTAGTAGTTCCTATGAGGGAGACTTGTTGCAAAGATATGTTAACCTTTCTTTGTCTAAAATCCAAGTAAAACAAACATAATATGGTAGGGGTTCCTGGAAAGTATTTAATACTCACAATCTCCATTGAGGAATAACATTGCAAAGGAAAACCAAGGCAAGCAAAAAAAACAGAATTTCCTTCCTTCCTTTCCATCCAACCATCCATCACATACAACCACAAATTAATTAGTTTCGCTCTAGAAAACAGCTAACATTTTGGAGTTCTTAAGGAACATAGCTTCTTTCCCACTGGGTGCAAAGACAGAAATATCCTTTGTCCTCCAAAATTGATTATTGGGAGTTCTTGGACTTCTTAATATAATTTTTTAATGTCTATGAAAATCACTAACAATGATACTGTACTGAAAGAGATCCTGATATAATATTAAAAAAGAGAAGGACAGAGATTTGAAATTAAACCCAAGTAGGTTGCACATTGGAGTGATAATTATATTTACATTGGGCTGCAAACGCAAACAAGATCATAAAAATGGAATAAGAGGAAACTCCAAACTCTAAAGAAGAGGTAGAAAGCTATTATGAAGATGACTGACTAGTTGTAAGACCAGAATAAATGATGGCATCACTGAGGGAATGACTCAGGAAAAGATTGTAATTAATTTGGAAGGAGTCTTCCAAACAAATGAAAAAAAAATCATAATAAGATTTTCTAGACTGATATTTTGAAACTGACACAACAAATGGACTGACTACATTCTGGAATAAGAAGAGTACTATTGCCAAAAGTGATAACTAATTAGCTGCTAAAATGCAGAAAACTCACTGTTTCTAACACAATCCAATTATGCTTAAAAGGAAAAAGCTTTGTGGCACAATGTGAAAAATCCCATTAAGGCACTGATCATGGAAACTGGCCATAAGGCACCTGAATAGATGAAGTCTCTAGCTGAGGGTTAGACATCTCCTGCCCAAATGTTAATGAACAGAAGATTGACCTTCCGGCCACAAAATAAAAACAGTCTGCAGATGGAATATGAGACCAGGAAAAGGGAACACACTAATCTCAAATAGAAATTACCATACAAACAAGTACACAATTACTTCTATATAAAAGTATAATGAGAACCTTATGTACCGTATGTACAGCTTCTGTGCTGTGTATACAGTACAGAAGCCAAAGAGGTAAAAGGAAAACAAAAGGCAACCAGGTTTAAGTGGGGAAAATGTAGCTAATAGAACATTAGGCACACAACAACTTGAACAGAAAATGTATCTGAGCAAATAAAGTATTAAACAAAACAAGAGACAATAACAATAAATAAGACAGGCAAGAAAGTTGTTCAAAGATCAAAACTGAATTCTTTCTTAAATGATCAAGAAACAGATCAAAGATAATATTTCAGATATGTCTAGAAAAGAGTAAAACCAAAGATTTGGAAGATTTATGAGTATTAAAAAGAAAAAAATAACTTCGACATTATTATTATTATTTTTTTAAAGTATTTGAAGTGAATTGAACAATTTATCACATATAAATAAAAAAGGGAAGAAAATCACACTAAATAAAAACATTAAGAAGAAAAAAATATGTAATTACAAATATATTCCACTTAATTTTATAAGTCTTTGAAAAGGCAAAGTAACTTTTCAATGTTCACCAAGCCTATCCAAGATAATGCATTAAGATAATCAACTATATGACTGAATTTCAGGTAAGAAACTATAACCATCTGTTTAAAAAGAGGGGGATACAAATCTACAACAATTAAAATAACTGTGATAAAGTATCTTATGTAAACCTTAGTGGCTAAAAAAAATCATTGACATACTACATGATTTTTTTTTTAATCAAGTGTGATCACATTGATTTGACAAGGTTTTTACTTTTACAGAATCATTGGTAGGCTTATTATTATGATATTGCTGACAGTGATGGTCAGACAAAGCTTGCAAGACTCAAATCTTTACAGTTCCATGCTAGTAGACATTTGCTATGGATCAAAGGCATATAAAGTGTTTTTAAGGAGTTATGTTAAAAGTTATCGGTAAGATCTCTTAGCATTTGATCCATAACTGATTTGAAAATCCAAACTAGTTCAGGATTAATTTATATTCGTAAACCAGGAATCTCAAATTTTGAGAATTCTATGACTATTACCAACATAGATTTTCAAGTTATTTGATCAAGGTGACCTTCCCTAGGCTTCTTCTCTCAACAAACGTTCAAATGATTTGTATTTAGACCATTGTCCATAAGTCCTTTAGGAATAAAAATGTCCACAGTAACTGCAACTAGCGCTAAAGCCAAAAGCAAGCAAGAACTCTTATGTGTTAATTCTTGACAAGTGTGTTCAAATATAAAGCCTACATTTTGCCCTCATTATTTTATTTTCCATGCACGAAGCATCAAATGGCTTACCTGAGAATCTAGTCCAAGGCCCAGTTTCTTATAAACATGACTTTGTATTCATTTTCTGGGTAAGATATTAACTGGGCAATACCCTTCCTAATAGGCCAACCTTTTTCTTCTTGCGTACCAAAAATGGCAGCGTGTGCGTACGCGTGCTGGCACACAACCCCCCCATGCACACTGCACTGCGTATGTGCCCCCCCATTGGGCCGTTTTTCGCCCACCAGAGGTTTCAGAAGGCTTCCCTGACGCCTCCAGTGGGTGAAAAATGGCCCAATGGGACTTCCATTTTGCCCGTTGAGCTATTTTTCACCCTCCAGAGGCTTCAGGGAAGCCTGCTGAAGGTGAAAAACGACCCTACGGGCAAACCGGAAGTTCGGGAATGGGCTTCCGGTTTGCTTGTTGGGCTGTTTTTTACCCTCCAGAGGCTTCAGGAAAGCATCCTGAAACCTCCTGAGCCTTTAGGGAAGTGTCCTAAAGCCTCCCAAGGGTAAAAAAAACGGTCGAAAATCTGCTGGCCAGCGTGCACAAACACGCTGGAGCTGACAGGACAGCGTCTCGCGTGCCCTCAGAAATGGTTCCGCGTGCCACCTGTGGCACACGTGCCATAGGTTCGCCATCACTGTAATAGGCTATTCTTCAAATGCTTTGGATTACAGCTTTTCTCTACCTGAAGTAGCATGGCCAATCATGCCATTTGGAAGTAATGGGTACTGTAATCTAATACACCTGGAGAAAGCAAAATATGTTATACATGTTGAAGCCAAGAAAACTATCTGTAAAAATCTTTTCTAATGATGTATGTGAACTTAAGCAGGAGCTGATCCTATTTCCTAGATAGAAAATGATTCTGGAAAACTCTTACAAGACAACGTAAGATTCTTAACGAAGTAAATATTCTAATCACAATAACTACCTTGGATTCCATTCCATCTTAATTAAATAATTTTGATCTATTAATTCCATATTAAATTCCAGTTTTCTTCCAACTGTATTTTTCAGCAGGAAGACAAATTGTGTCAATATTTGCCCATTGCTTAATATACAAACTAAACTGAAATTTAGTGGGTTTTTTTAAAAGATAGGAGTATTTTCTGACAGATAATCCTTCACTTTGCCACTTTCTCAAATTACATTCTGTTTTCACTTCCTTCTAATGTGTGGAGTGGCTTGGAAATTAGTACAGCAATTTGCTAAATATGTTTTTAGCTTTTTACAGGATCTTAATCAAGACATTGATTTGATATGCCATGAAAATTACCATCACAGCCTTTAGATGTCAAAGTATTTTCAACAATTTCATAGGATGACATTCTTTCTGTACTTCCAACCCACCTGTAAATAGCCACAATCTAATTTAACGTTGCAATTCTAAGCACATCTGAGATTGCCAGAAATAAAAAGGACTTGCTGCTTTCAAATAAAAATATGATTTAAAAGAAAAGTATGATAATGTAGAAAATAACCTAGAATAGAATACTTGAATGAAAAATAAACTAGAATACATGCTTCCATATCCTTGTTAGATAAATAGTTTATAATACATTTCAAAGATCACTCCCAAGACCATGATGACATTCCTGAAACTGCCTTTATTTTATACTTACAACAATGTAGATTTGGTAGAAAACCAATTATTAGTCCAAATTTATCCAGCAATCTTCATGTCTGGGAATTTGAACCTGGATCTACTGTATACATCTATCTGTCTGCCTGCCTGCCTTTCTCTATAATATATCACACAGTACATGTGGGACTACTGACCATATATCATGCATTTTTTTCAGTTTCACAAGTGTAGGTATAATTTTATCTAGCTAGGAAAGCCCCAAAGGTGCTTTTTCAGGAAGTAACTGGACTTTGTTTTTTCTTTGAAGACGTTTTGCTTCTCATCCAAGAAGCTTCTTCAGCTCTAACAGGAATGAAATCCTGTCAGAGCTGAAAAACTTTCTTAGATGAGAAGCTAAACGCCTTCAAAGAAAAAAACAAGAAAGTCCAGTTGCCTCCCGAAAAAGCACCTTTGGGCCAACCACAATCTGGATCTCTGAGAATCTCTACAGACTTTTAGCTAGGAAAGAGTTTATTGTATATGGAAGGCTTTTGTGGTATGTTATTTTATAACGCATTTATTTTGCAGGCAAAATTGTT
This sequence comes from Pseudoxenodon macrops, assembly GCA_032467955.1. NCBI lineage: Eukaryota > Metazoa > Chordata > Lepidosauria > Squamata > Pseudoxenodontidae > Pseudoxenodon > Pseudoxenodon macrops. Next base: position 272,966 of record JANHFT010000369.1, on the reverse strand, counting down.
TTAGAAATGCAATGTGTTTTTTTAATGAACAGATTCCCATACTGCACAGTTTTGTCCAAATTTCTAAGTTTGGAATTGAATTGTTAAATGTTCAAAAGTGTAGGCATAGACCTTTAAGTTGGTTGCATACAGCAGGCAAAGCATAGAGCTGCTTAACCCAGGCAATTTCAGGAAGTTGTAGCTGGACAAATTCAGATTATATCTCTGAGCCAAATGGATTTATTTCCCGTTTCTAAGATTTATGTAATTACACAAGGAAATCTCAACATGAAGCAATTTTTGGATTATATTTTACCTTCAGCTCATCAGCATCATAGAAGTTTATGCGCACTGCAGGGACCATCCACGTCTGGAAAAGGGTTGCCAGGATCTGTTTGGCAATGGCGTCTGCAATGAGATGGAAGTGAAGAGGGTTCCGCCTGTTGGAAAGAAAAGGAAAGGAAAGAAGAATGGTGAAGGCTTCAGCCTCCATTTGTGCAGAAAGAATTGCCTCTCTCCCTTGCAGATCACTCATGTTTCAATACATCACGTTAGATGCTGCTGTGATGCTGTGAGTTTGATACCCCTGACTTAACAGCTATATATAGCTCCAAATCAAAAATATATATACCATTTTAACTAATTAATGCTTCCACTATTAATCACCAATGTAACATGGCATCAAAAGCCATAATAATAATTCTGGTACTATACCTTCCGGGCAACATCTGGACATCTTATTTTACAAATTCTATATTTAAAAATGTGTTTATATTTGTTTACAGCATATTTGTTAAGTTCACAAATTAAATTAGTCTTGGAAAAAATATTGATTCATGTAGTGTATGAAAAAAATCTGGAATTAACTACCTAGGATTAACGTTCCTTTATATACACAACTATTAGCAGGAGGTACACATATTTTTAGAAAATAAGATGCATATGCAGGCAAAGAACATTTATTTATTACATTTTTATGCTACCCATTCCTCCTATGAGGTGACTCTTGGCAACTTACATGTTATAAAATAAGTAAAATTATCCAACAATTTGCACAGATTTTTATTGTGTTGAGTAGAATTTAAATTTTCTTCAACAATCTATTTAGGATTTTCTATTTCCAGTACATACTTTGGTAATATCACTTGGGAATTGGTGCTATGATCTTTTAAATGAAGAAGTTAAGAAGCGTTGTGCTGTATATATTAAGACCAATGCAGTAGAGTTAAGAAGGTACATTTGTGCCACCGTTGCAACTCTTCGATTTTAAGCATTAGTTGGTTGCAAGTTACTATATTCGATTAGAAAGCCATTCCACAAAATCACTGAAAAATTGGATCAAATATTTTGGACATTAAATTGGATATGTAATGGCATGTTTTCATTTCTATCTCACATATGTATTTATCTTGTTTAAAAATGACAAAGGGATCACACTTTTAATAAGCAATGTTAAATCTGCATCTGAATTATATTGGTTTGGAATGCAGGTGTTATACATTCAACTTTTAAGCATCAGTGAAAAATATAGTAAGGATTGTATGGTCTCTTCAAAGAGTAGTACTGCTTATCCATTTATATCTGTGTGACTTCCTACTTGAGGAAAGGAATAAAAAGATGTAGGAGCTAGAAGAAAACAGATGGGCCATTTAGCCTTTAGCATTTTCACCGCTTTCTCTCAAGCCTCTGATTATCACAATGTGCTCTCATTTACTTACAATTTAAAAAGTTAAATACCTGTACCTGCCAAGTGTAATTTTTCATCCATGATAGGGTGCTTAGAAAATGTTACATTAGAGAGAGAGAGAATGGATTTTTTTGAATTATCCACAAAATTAAAATGATTCTGTTGCAAAAGCATCTCTTAGTGGGTACCTAAGTCAATTGTCTATATTCTCCTGGGATGTTGGAATACAGAGAATCATTACATTTGCTTAATTTAAATCAGTAATTTTCAAACTTGGCAACTTATGTCCACACATCTTCAAGCTGCCATGCTTTGGGGGGGAAAAAACCGACTGATTTTTAAAGGATCAGTTTTGCTCTCTGGAACCAGTCTGGAAAAGTCCATGTGGTTTTGCTTCTCTTTAGTGCAACAACAAGGACTTTCCAAAGCTTGGGGGGAGGGAGACACAATAGGAAAGAGAATGGAAAGAGGTTAAAGCAAGTATAGCAGGAGTGGTTTCTGGAATTCTTTCCACCCACCTAAAAACAGTTCTGTTGTTAGTCATATGATAGTGATGGCGTCAACTTCAAACCGTGATTTTCTTTGTCGCAACTCTTGCTGTTTTTCAGCTTGCCACAATAATAGTGGGGAAGGAGGGAAGGACAGCCACTTTTGGAATGCCAGTTTCAGGTGGCAGCAAGAAATTGTCTTGTGAGAACCAAGGTCACCTAACCAGATGTTCAACAAAGACTTGGACAGTTTCCATAACAATACCTGGCCATCTAATTGGACAATGTGACCTGCACTAATAGGGGGAGGAAGATTCTATTCTTTAATTATGTGAAAACTGAGGGAATTAGGTAGAGTTGGTTTTGCTTTCAAGATGTGCTGATACTCAACATAGTTTTGCACTCAGAAATTGAAATGTCTTGGCAGTGCTTGCTTGCTGGGTTCATCCATTGGAACCTTGAAAGATGGAGGACAAAGGGGTGTTGGTTTGGGGGAAGAGGTGGGTTCCTACCGGTTTGAACTGGTTCTATAGAGTAGGTAGTAAGCCGCTGGTGACATCACGGAACTGGTTCTGGTCCGTGGACGCTGCCTTTCTTTGGGGGGAATTTCTTTTGGGGGAAAAAATTTTTTAGGAATTTTCCCCAGGATTTTTTTCTTCTGCGCATGAACAGAAGCTGAGTTTCCGGCACTGCGCATGCATCTTATTTTCAGTCTTTTGGGGGGGGTTGTAATTTTTTGATTGCGCATGCACATGCATGCACAGTGCGCATGGGGCCATGCAGTGTGCAGCCACGTGGCACGGGAGGAAGTGAACCAGCGGCGAAGTACGTTAGAACCCACCCTTGTTGGGGGGTTGGAACATCAAAGTAGGCAATATTCCAAGCCACTTCCCAGTGCCTCTTTCATAGGGATGTATTGGGTGTTCCACTCCTTTTTTTAAGCTCAGCCTTTGTTCACTACTTTCTCCTCTTCCTGCCCTAGAACTTTGATCCTGTTCTTTGATCTATATTTCGAAATGCTGTTTCTGTTGATAGACATTTGTGAGCCCTTTATAAGTTTCTACTGACATGGACAAAGTGAAAACAAAAACATGGGAAACCCCAAAGAATCACTATTGAAGGACTAATTATTACTGAAAGAGAGATGAACTTTGCTTTGATGTTAAGATCTTGGTTCTTGATGATTTGACTGCCTGGCTTAGTACCCGTGCCATAGCAATGCAACATTAAACAACCAGTTAAATGGCTTCAGGTGAACAATCTATTTATCTGTCATTTCTGTAAACACGTGACTTACCCCAACAGTGCCTTAAATCAGTTCTAACCAGTCTGAAGGAAATAAGGAGAGCTACTATACAAGCTCAGGGGCTTTCAAAGAATGTGACATATAATCTGTCCATGACCATGATCTGATTGCATAGTGGTACTTATGCCTATAAATATAATAATAGAATTGGTGAATAATGCATGCCTATTAAAGCTGGATGTTTAATGGGTGCCTGTGAATTTCATTCATGAAGTGATGTAATAATGTATTGCTTCTTTCAGATGAACTAAAAAAAATATCAAACAAATAGATAATTCCAGTATTGGAGAGGCTGCTACAAAGAGGAGGCAGTCAATTTATTTTCCAAAGCACCAGAAGGCCGGACAAGAAAGAATGGATAGAAACTAATAAAGCAGACAAGCAATCTAGAATTAAGGAGAAACCTCCTAACAGTGAGGAAAATTAACCAGCTTGTCATCAGAAGTTGTGGGTGCTTCATCACCAGGGTTTTTTAAGAACACTTGTCTGAAATGGTATAGGTCAGGGGTGTCAAACTCAAGACCGTGGGCCAGATCCAGCCTATTGGATCTGCCCCATGGAGCTGCCCTGGAAACACTCGGGCCCCCAGAGGCACCCCTGACATGATTGACGTTGAGCTGGCCACACACACCCTGTCCAGGCCCAGCCCGGCCCCCAAGGTCAAACACAACCCTGATATAGCCCTCAAAATCGAGTTTGACACCCCTGGTATAGGATCTCTGCTTGAGCAGGGAGCTGGAGTAGAAGCCCTTCAAGGTCCCTTCCAGGTCTATTCTGATTGATTGTTTATTATTGTACTGATTATCCACTACACTTTAACTGTAGAAAGACCTTTCAAAATCAAAGGTCATAATCCAAAGATCCAACATATTTCAGATGCGCTTATGGAATTATATACATTTAGGTTTAAACTGAAATGTCTTTTCTATAATTGAATGGGAACAAGTCCTTCTTTGCTGCCATGAAGCATTGTATATATTGTAACCTACTAGTGATTTTAATTGTTTTTATGATATAGTTACACACACACACACAAAACTTTAAATTATATGGCTGTCCATGTTAAGTATATAACTCTGGCAGAGGCGGAGCTAGCAAGCCAGTTCGTGAGAAAAACAAAACAAAAAACCTTATCAACAATATAGAAAATATAGCTAAAAATAATCCAGTACAAAAACTAATGGAGCACAGAACTAGTTTATAACAATATAAATCTTGGTCTCTTCCAATCTTCCAATGCTTAGGGAGGGGGCAGGGAGAAGTCAAGTCTCCTGGGCATCAAGAAGATCAAGAGGGTTGAACACTCCAAATAAATCACTGTGAGGAGGTTGTTCTATAGCAGTGATGGCTAACCTTTTTCGGACCGAGTGCCCAAAGCGCATGCATGCCTGAACCCCCAAATGCAATGCATGTGTGGCCCCTACGCATGTGCCTCGCTGCCCTGCACATGCGTGCCTGGCCCCATGCATGCGGTCTACCCCTGTGCATGCACACGCCCCCCACGCCCTCTACACCCCCATGCATGGACACGCAGCCCCCTCGCACGTGCCCCAGCCCAGCCCCCTCGCACGTGCCCTACATGCGCGGAAGAGATTCGAAGACCAGCTGGCCGGAAGGAGGAACGCACGCATGTGCAGCAGAGCTGAACTGGGGTAACGGCTCATGTGCCAACAGAGAAGCTGCTGAGTGCAACCTCTGGCACACGTGCCATAGGTTCGCCATCACAGTTTTATAGACTAGGTACCAATTTTCTTTTACTTATTGTTGTTGGAAGTCGCTGGAAGAAGGAAATAGAAATGATAATAACAACAAGACTTACTTTACTATTCTATAAAAGCAGCTGTGAAGTTCTTGAAGAATTTAAGAGATATAAAGTAAACCATCTTTAAGAGTGACCAAATGTGTCTCTATGGGTTAGAAAAGTGGAAGATTTCAGTTGCCAATAGATATGAATGGATCATTTTGTCATTAAAGCATTTCCCCAAGACTGTAGAAAAGAGAAGGCCATTTAGCTGAAAATGTTATATATACTCTCACTGGAGAGATTAGGGGGGGGAAACAAAAACAAAAATGTTTCACTCCAAGACAAAAGGTCAGGAGAAACGAAGTAAAAAATCAGTGAAATGGAAAGCATAAGCATTAAGAGAGCAAGTCCTCTATTCCTGTCTTTGAAGATGGAAAGCAGTTAAGGATTATGTTTAGGCTTTTGAGAATTTCCTTGCACAACCAATGTGTTAGAAATAGGAGGTGGAGAGGTGACAGTAACACAGATCTTTCTTTACTGACATTGGTTAGTAAAGTTGCATTATTTCAACTGATAAAGAATTTTAAAAGAAATACATAGAGGAAGGAAGGAAGGAAGGAAGGAAGGAAGGAAGGAAGGAAGGAAGGAAGGAAGGAAGGAAGGAAGTCATTATATTGTCTGGCATTAATTGAACCAGGCAGAACTCCCCAGAATGTCACCTTCTCTGTGAATCCCTAGAATAACTAAGTAAAACAACAACAACCCCACAATAATTAATAATTAAAGCCAATTAAAGCTAATTTTAAAACCTAAAAGTTCATATTTAAGGCAAATGGAGTAATTAAAATAGGGAAGTTTTTAAAAGGATTTATATTGCATGTAGCAGAAAAGAACATCATATCTGTTAAAAAGGAGTTGGTTGTAACAAGGACACTGTTATATGTACACCTGTTACTTTGGTTTGCATAAAACAAAATATGATCATCTTAATTTCCATTACAGTTATAAATTGAAGACTTTTTGTAATTTTATATATATTCACCTTTAAACACCTTTTTCTAAGTTAAATAGTCCCAAACATTCTATCTTTTTGGAAAGTGTTAGACCTACATGATCATTCTGGTTATCATTGTCTCTACTTTTTACAGCTTTATCATGCCTTTCCAAATATGAAAATACAGTTGTCATAGGATACCCTAAATGAAAACATATAAACTTCACTTTTATTTAAATCTGAACTACATTTGCCATTTGATTATTTATTCAGTGTAACTTGAAATCTTTTGATTTTTTTTATCACCCTGAATAGTTTTGATACCAAACTTGGCAAGGTCAACATTATTCCTAAATCAAGATAATTTATGAACAAATTTAAAAACATTGGTCACATAAGGAGACTTTAATTCTTACTCTCATCTAGTGAAAATCTATGTCTTCTCTTCAATTTTTGTTTTTTTAACCAGATAGCTACCCTTATACACAATGATTAAGTTTGGTTTAAGAGTCTTGCTCCTTTCTATGCTTAGTTATTTTTTATTTAATTACAATTCCAACCAGCATGTCTTTAAAATTAAATTGGCTGGCCAATACATTTTCAGTTGTTTTCTCATCCATTTCTAAAATAATACTAACTTTCAGCCCTCTGGCACTGAGCCTGATTTGACGGACTAATTACAAAATTTCGCTAAAAAGTCAGCAATTTGACTTTTGAGTTTTTTAAAGAATTCTCAGGTGGCAGGTGATTTGTTACAGAGAAATCTTCTCTTGTTATCTCAATCTGCTTTAATTGTAATGCTGCACAGTCTCGAGAAAAATATATGTTTGGTTAAGCTCAGTGATGGCGAACCTTTTTTTGCTTGGGTTGCATTTTAAAAGTTGCTTTGTCCCCCACCCCTTCTGATGTTATGACTTTGTCAAGTCAATGATGTGATGTGGACCATGCTCACTATGTCCTCTTCAGCATTAACCTCCAGTATGTCCTACACCCATGATGGCGAGCCTATGGCACGCATGTCACAGATGGCACATGGAGCCATATCTGAGGGCACGTGAGATGTTGCTCTATGTCACCTCTGATTTTCGGCCTTCAAGAGAGCAGGGGGAGGCTATTTTCACCCTCCCCAGGCATCAAGAAAGCCTTCTGAAGCCTGGAGAGGGCGAAAAACATGGCTAACATGCCCTGTTGGGGGCATCCAACGGCATCCAAAGGCTTTCCTGAAGCCTAGGAAGAGTGAAAAACAGCCCAACGGGCTTATCAGAAGTCCAGAGGCTTCAGTGAGGCTTGTGCGCATGCGCGGGGGGCAGCACAGGGTTTGTGGTTGTGCGCGCATGCACAGGGCATTGCATTATGGGTGTGGACACACACGCACGCACCCGAGCAAAAGGTTCGCCATCACTGTCCTACATCATCTGCCCAGCAAGTAAGCAATACTGATATATGATATCCACAACCTTTACACAGGAAAGCTAATCACCACATGATTTACATTAGAATTTAACCTGAGTTTCTAATGATTTCATTACTCATATCAAAACCCTCCCTGGAGGATACCCTTAGTTTAAGGGGATGTCAGCTCATCATCCAACTATTTGTTCCACCTAAAGGAACATGTCCCTCTTCCTCAAAACGATTCTTCTTCTCCAAGGCCCTTGTTCTATTTGACAGCAAGAGAGTGTTATTCTGTGCCTGGAGCAAAATTTTCACATTCTGAAATATCTCCTCTTTACAGCACTTCCTCACCATGTATGTCTAGCTTGGCTGCCTTATTTTTAAGGGAATAGATTTGTTCCTTGAGAGCCAGCAGCTTACTGCTCCGAGAACAAACCCACAACTTATGTCCAGCAGCTGTCAGATACTCATTTGACATTCTATACAATAAACCGGAAACATTCTTTCCTTCTGCTGGTTTTCTAGTTTCATACTAGTTATTGTTACTTTGATGTTCTTTTTCTGGCTTCCTCGCACAGTCGCAAAACTTGTCTTGATGCTTAGAAGAGGAAAATCAGTACAAGTAATCCTTGACTTACAACAGTTCATTAGTGACTGTTCAAAGTTACAAGAGCACGGAAATAAGTGACTTAGGACCACTTTTCACACTTATGACTGTTGCAGCATCCCCATGGTCACGTGATTTACACTCGGATGCTTGACACTGGTTCGTATTTATGACGGCTGCAGTGTCCCGGGATCATGTGACCATCTTTTGCGACCTTCTGATGAGCAAACTCAATGGGGAAGCCAGATTCACTTAACAACTGTGTTACTAACTTAACAACTGCAATCATTCACTTAACAAATGTTGTAAAATGGAGCAAAACTCACTTAACAAATTTCTCACAACATAAATTCTGGGTTCAGTTCTGGTTGTACGTATGCTCTTTCCTACTCAAATCCCCCTATTTCTATTTGCTATCCTATTGTTGCAAGTTTGCAACTGCCTCTCTTCTAAGAGTGTTGGCTGCAACAGCTGTTGGCTGAGCCATGAAGCTCCATCCACTAACTAATCGCTTGGTCAGTGAGTCAGCTGCAGCTGTAAGTTCCTCCCTCCTACACCATCTGCCCAGCAAGTAAGTAATATACTCCATTCAGCCAGAAAAAAGCCTCTCTCAATTAGCCAAACAATCCTCCTTAGTTGCGTTTGACTAGCTCCGAAACTCACTGTCTTTCCTCAGCCCCTCCCAATTCCTGCTTGTCCTCTTCTCCTTTCTACAGTTTTTCTTCTTTCTTAAGAGTGCAGACATCGCAAACATAGTTTATTCCTTAATATTCAGTCTGTTTAATATTCTAGCAGAAGAGCTGAATATAACCCAAAAAAAACTTGCACACCACACTGTGAATTTTGATTAGACTTAATAAGGTATTGTTTTTACTGTTCCTAGCACAAAATGTTAATTGTTGTTTTCAGCTGTGTTAATACTGAATGACTGTGATGTCTGCTATTTTTACTTCCAGCAAAAATGCTTTTTTATTATTTTGCTAAGATCACCAATCTGTCACCCTAACTTGCATATTTAAATCTGGCCAAAAAATTCCTGCTGTTTGTATTTTGTTTGTGTGATTTAACAACAGATATTTCAAGGTGACTTTTCTCATGAAAATGAAAATCCTAAAGGTACCAAATAAAAATAGAAACTCTCCAGGTAAAATGTTTGGGGAGATTATGAAGAATTCTTGTTTTCTAAGATTTTCACAATAATTAATTCATATATTTTTTATCTGGCAGGAAAAGAAATGTTAACAACAAAAGACTCCGTCCCTTGAAGCCACAGAGGATTAAGATATTAAGTAAGCTAAATATTAGAAATGAAATTAGTTACCTAAAAGCAAAAAACAAAAACAAAAAACTAATTGCAAATAAAGACATTACTGGTGCTAGTGATTAATGTAATATGTCCCAGGACATATGAAATGTGAATGGAGACTGGTAGATATCTTTTAACTTCACATCTTAAAAAGAAATGTTATTGTAAATGTCTTACAAAGAAAAATCTATTTGAAAGCTTTTAATCATGTGGGAAATTTGGTTAGCAGAATGAGAAGCTACAAATATACTTTAAACAATTGGGTATAATCAACACAAATGAAAAAAAAATAACCCTGCTATTAAGCATAATGTACCTTGTTACATAGATGATCCAATTGTACAATAATTAGCAATTGAGATAATAAAATAAATTGGTACAGGGGACCATACTTTTCCAGATTATATGGTTTCTAAAGAAAATATCATCACATTTCCATAAGTAGATAGTTTACTGATTGATTTGGTGGCCTTACAACCATATCAAATGTATAATAGGATAAAATAAAATATAATAATATTTTCATATAATATTATATTACATGTAATATAATATATGTGCTAAATGCAAAGAACCAATGTTTTTTACATGATATCTTGGTCTGTTCAATATAATGGATTATTAGCTGAATGCTTTGTTTATAACATAGCTCTGCTATGTTTATACCTTATAGCCCAGAATGAAATAGGACAATCTGTGTGGCTCATGTCCCAGTGGGCTGTTCTTTGAAGTAGGCATTTGAATACCTAAACCTAAAAGGGCATACAGTTGACAATCAAACAAAACATGAGCAATTATCTTTGATGGCTGGGGTACCACAACTGTGATAATTCCCAGGCTGGAAAAGAGAAAGAAACTGGATCATCTGATCAATGTCATTAATTAATAGTGCTAGAATTCTTAAACGTATTGCTTTGAATCAGTCTTTTCCATTTTGCTCTCCTCCAATATTTTAGCACTATAATTCACAGAATATGGATGAGGATGTTAGCTAAGAAAGTGAACCCATTTGTTCCCAATTAAAGTCAATCAGGTGTAAACATTACCAAAAGTTTTAACAAGCCCATTTTAGTTTTTGTTTAGTTTAGTTTTAGTTTACTTTCAAAGTGGCAGTGGTAGAAAATGACATAGGCCATATGTAGCAGAAACTCAGTGAATTTATATTGGTGATGTTGCAGGAGGATCATGATGGGTCATAAAAGAGCCATTGGGAGAAGTTGGCAGACAGGCCAAAGATTTTTCAATCCTATTTTAAAGAGAAACGGATGTCAGGCCTGCGTTTAGCCTGCCACATTTTCAGCTATTCTATTATGCATGTTATATTGTGGGCAAAATGGGAG
>JANHFT010000369.1:246587-256648 GCA_032467955.1 Pseudoxenodon macrops | reverse complement strand
GCGCCTCAGCCAATCAGGCGCGAGCAATCAGTGCCGGCTTGTCTCTAAGGCTTGCTTAGCTTTAGGAGACATAACACTTTGTTTACTCTATTAAGTGTGATTGTACTGCATATATAAGCCTACTGATTATATCCAATTTACAGTATGAACAAGAAATGTGATATATAGAGAAGGTAAAAAAAGAGTGTACTTGATATTTTATTATTACTATAATAAAGAAGGCTAGGATGGAACAATGGTTAAAGTGTTGGACTAGAAACCAGTGAGTAATCTCAGCTTGGTCATTCATCTTTCAGTCCTAATAAGGGTCAGGCTCTGGGACAACTCAACTGTGAAAACAAAGCTCCTGAGTGTGGTTAAAAAAAAGTCAAGATGTTTGTCACAAAGGTTATACAACAAATGGGCACAAAATGTTGACAAACACCAAAAAACAGGTGGAGATTTAATTGTACTGTTGTGACTACTGTCTTGACTTTTTCAACGCCGCCCTACAGAGATGTCTGTCTTGTATCATGTGTTGATACAGTAGCTTCATAATAAGCACTACAGGAACAAAAGTAGATTGTGTAATTGTGTGGGATAAACACTAAGAGGAAGCAAGCATTAACTGTATTACAATCACTCCAATATTATTCAGATTATATATAACAGTTTAAAACCTGCTTTTCTGCCCCCATTTGTGAAAATTTCATTCTAAGTTACAGACTGAGAGTAAAGAACAATGATGGTCTAAAGCTTTTTCATGTATTTAGCATAAGATTTTAGGTGTCCTATTCCTATACTCCTATTATACTTAAATATTTTTCAACACCAATTAAAATGTACTCTCCATACCTCAAGATTCTCTTTAATACCATATTTATTATGTAACTCTATTTAGACTGTCACATATGTTTTGTTATGTTAATTATAGATTCTGTACAGCTTATATTTCTGTAACACTAAACTGAGTATTAGTAAACAGATTGCATGTTTTATTAGAAAAACTTTTTTTCCTTAAAGAAGATAGTTTTACAAAATGTGTGTTCAAATTTGACAATAGTGTCCTCAAGTCAAGGTACATATATCTACAAGTCACATGCAAATACCTGAAGGTTAGAGCATGTGACTTAATAACACAACTGTAATATCCTTGGGGACATGGTGGCTCAGTGGGTAAGACTCTGAACTTGTCAATCAGATCGGCAGTTCAACGGTTCAAATCCCTGGCACCGCGTAACTGAGTGAGCTTCTTCCAACCTAACAGTTCAAAAGCATGTAAAGAATGTAAGTAGAAAAATAGGGACCACTTTGATGGGAAGGTAACAGTGCCCGTGTGCCTTTGGCGTTTAGTCATGCTGGCCACAAGACCATGGAGACATCTTCGGACAGCACTGGCTCTTTGGCTTAGAAACGGAGATGAGCACCGCCCCTAGAGCTGGAAACAACTAGCATGAATGTACTGGGGAACCTTTACCTTTACCTAATATCCTTGAGAGACAAGCAGAGGAAGAGCTATAAGGGCAACTGTTAGATAAGAGACATCTCAGCCCTCAGAAGAAATGGGACAATAAAAAATGGGACATGGAAATCTTCTCAGAAGGAACCCTTCCTGGATTCCTGAAAAATAATGGCAAAGAGAGACTTGTGCTTTCAGAATTGCAAGACTCTGTTACTGTAACCTTATAATAAAGGTGGCATTAATAGTACTCATAGCATTGGTTTCTTGTCTGCTTGAAAGGAGTCTCTCTCTCTCTCTCTGTCTCTGTCTCTCTCAGACCAACTCACCTCACATAGATGTTATTGTGGAGAAAATACAAGGAGGAAGGTGTACTGGTATGTTTGTATCCTTGAGTTGTTCATAAAAAAAAAATCTAAAAAAGGGAAAAAAACATTTTTGCCCCTCTAATGAAGTCAATAGCCATATTGACTCTATTAAACCTGTCTTAAACTAGACCCATGTGGTTTCTGTTAAATACGTCTTCTCTTTTCCTGTTTGTAGCAGGTAACAAACAAAGTGAGCAGATGATTCCATCCCTATCATGGATTTAATTTTTTTCTCTGCTGCAGTCACGGTCAAGATTCAAAAGCTAGCAGAGACTATTCCAATCACATCAAGTTGATTTGCTTTTAGAAACATGGCTTAGCTAGGAAATCACCTGCCTACCTCACACTTCTCCACTGCTGGCTGTTGTCCACATTCAGAGCTGTTCCCTGCCACAATGCCAGCCCGGAGGTTCTCACTGTCCCCAGTCCCTTCTTCCATGGAGTAAGTTTTTGAGTGATTGCCTCGTCGGTGAGACATGCCCCGGCTCTGGACCAGACTGAGCTGCTTGCGTAGCGCACGGTTTTCCTCTTCCACTTCTCGCATGCGAACCTCCAAGCTTTCTCTTTCACGTTGACTTGTGGCTGTGTAATGAGGGCTGTGGGGCTGGGATTCAATTGGAGACAATGACACTGGCTTTCCATCTGTAACGGGGAAAAACAAAACAGAAATTGTCCCAAATGGAATTAAAATGTCAAAATCTGCAAAATTATCAAGATTAATTTTTACTCCAATCAATCCTGAGACCTCGATAAACTGTGCATATGGTTAATATACAAAGGATCCCTATAATGTAAAGACAGTCTACAATCAATCAAGCCAAGAATCAAAGTCTTAGCTGAGCTCTACAAGCAGTCAGATGGACAGATAAAACTTGCAAAAACCCAGCATCCTCCATTTTGTGGCAAAAGCCCTAGTTGGCTAAACTTTTGGAGATGATTTTTCCCCTCCAGTTCAAGGGAAAAAGTTGCAGAAAAAAACAGCATTTTCTTGCTTGCTTCTGTTCCTCGACTATTCAGCCTGGAGTTAAGTAAAGTTTTTAAAAGGGATGGAGACTGGACAGCAGAGGTGGGGAATATAGTTTTTTCACCTATTTTTGGAGGGGAGGGAGGAGGTGGAGGAATCAGAATTCTATGAGCAACTTTTCCTAGCATACTGAACAAACTAATTTTGCTGTATGTTTTTCTGCTTTCCATTTGAATAGATCAATAATTGCATTCTCCCAATTAGGCAGTAATATTCACACACATTAAGCAAGTTGCACAGATACTTCATAAACAAACCATATTGATATATGTATATTTCTCCAGTTACTTCAATTACAGTTGCAGCCTTAACATTTTTTGACATTGTTACACCATTTCAGCTCCACTCTTAATATATTCATATCCTTCACACACATACTCCTACAAAATTCTCCTTCCAAAATTTCCTTATAGAATAGAATAGAATAAAATTCTTTATTGGCCAAGTGTGATTGGACACACAAGGAATTTGTCTTTGGTGCATGTGCTCTCAGTGTACATAAAAATACAAGATAAATTTGTCAAGAATTATAAGGTGCAACACGTAATGATACTCATAGGGTAAGCAATAGGGTAATAAGCAATCAGGAAACAATATCAATAAGAAGTCATAGGATACAAGCAACAAGTTACAGTTCTGCAGTCGTAAGCGGGAGGAGATGGTAATAGGAATAATGAGAAGTCTAATAGTAACAGTAATGCAGTCTTACATCCTGAATGTTTTATTACTTTTACCCCATTCACTGGACTGAAGGCTCCTTGTTTAGCCATTGCACTCACTTTCAAATCATTACATGTTTTTTTTACCTGTTTCGTTTATTCCAAACTTTCTGATCGCTTTACCTATAGTCTTTTATCTTTTCCACTTATATAAATATTGCTACATTATTTTTTTTCTGCAGGAATCATGTGCATTCCTCCTTATTTGCAGCCTTTTTTACCTTGTACCATTCTTTTTTATCCAATATATCTAACATACAAGACTTGCAAATAAAAAGCAAAAGACAGCAAATACAATACCAACAGTTATAGGTGCTTTGGATGCAATCTTAAAACATCTGGAGCACTCTTTGAACATCTTCAGCACTGACAAAATCACCATTGCAAAAGGCAGCTTTACTTGAAACAGTTTACATCCTCTGAGGATACCTTTAACACCATCAAACAACATATGCTTATTGTAAGGTCCTTGGGAACGATTCAATATATGGATAAAAATGCCAAAAATCCAGTCTAAACATCTAGCTGTGTGAGCAACCATAATAATGTGATTTTTATTATTGCAAGTGGTAAACTTCATATATTATTTTCTACAGAAGTTTTATATACATACACATTCAGTGAAGGGGAAAAGAGCGGTGCTATTGGTGTATGATTTTTCTTTTAAACTTTCTGCTTTGCTCCAAAGTTATGCAGTACAGAGAAACAGCAGGCATTCCATATTATCTTTGGCTTGATTTATGGCAGGGGTAGAAATATGCAACCTGCAGGTCACAGGCAAAACCATTTCCTTTGAAAACCTATCTCATACATTATTATTTTTGTTTCCCTTGCCTTTATTTTTATCATCTGTCTGTGCACTTTTCTTTCTCTCTCTTTTATGATTTTTAAAGTTGCTTCATAATGTCTGAATAACAACTTTATCCTGGAATAAATAAATAAAAAATAACCCCACCACTTTATCCTGCAGTGAAACTGATCATCTTTCCATGCAAACAAAATTAATCTCAGTCTCTTAGTGTATGCAAATTCCATACAGCTTTATTATACTGGGTCAAAGTATTTGCTGCTTGTAACAATATATAAACCTCAAATTCTTAATGTGGCTGAGCAGTGCAGGAAGGATAAAACCTTTCTGGGTAAAATTCTTCATTAGCAGAAAAAGAGCTAAAGGATGCTAGGGGCAAGTTGTCACAGCTAGCATGTGGGAAAACTTTTTAACTATGGGCATCTGATCTCACAAGCAAGTATTTCCTTGGTAGGATATCAGTCACAAAACCCTTAACACAAGTAAATGGTTGATATTCTGGATTTATTTCATTTAATCCTTCATTAATTCAGTTTTAGTGACTTCAACCAATGCCGAGTTGCTGACATCAGTAAGACTAACATAAAAACGCAACAAATGAATTGAAACAACAACAAAAATAGGTACAAAATAATTACAAGATGGGAATCCAAGTAACAAAGCATATATAAAATTAATCCTATTTATCTGTGGTCAGCACGTATATTTCATGTAATCAGATGGAAGGGAAGAAGCCACAAAAGAATCTGAAAATAAAGAAGCTAAAATGAGGCTTGTCTTCTAAACTTCCTTCAAAGTCTGAAGAAAAATACACTGATTAAGTATAGGCATATGCCTGATATGTATAATATGCAAGAGAGGGAGGAAGACAGAGGTGGTTTTCATTATCCATGATCTCATTTCAATGATTATTAAAAGGAGAGTAGATTCTAAGAAATTCAGTAAAAGTTTTTTTATCTATTTGTAATTTGGGACTTCAATTTTTCTTTCTTTATATGAGTACTAAATGGCAGACAGTTTTTCAATCCTTGATTTTCTTCTGAAAATCTGTTAAAACCTAGTTATGTCAACAGGCTTGAGGGTTTCACAGAAATTAAGATTTAATGAGGTGACTACATTACATGTAGAGTCTAATGCTCTCCCTAGAACTTATGGGTTTTTATAATAATATTATTGTACTTATAGAGCAAGGGTGTCAAACTCGATTTCATTGAGGCTGCATCAGAGTTGTGTTGTGTTGGTGGCCGGGTGAACATGGGGTGAGCATGGCCAGCTCAACATCACTTGTGTTGCAACGGCCTCCTACAGAGCTCCGTTTTCGCTGGAAAAGGGCTGGAGGCCATCATGGCTGAAAAGGAGCTGAGGAGGGCTGTGCGTGCCCCCCCCCCGAGCTCCATTTTCGCTGGCAGAGGCTGCAGGAGGCCACCGCAGCTGAAAATGGAGCTCAGGAGGGCCGTGCGTATGCCCTCAAGTTCTGTTTTTGCTGGTAGAGGTTCCGCATATCACTGTTTCCAGGGAGGCTCAGAGGACCAGATCTATCTGGCCCATGAGCCTTGAGTTTGATACCCCTGTTATAGAGTATTTTTTGTAATTATTTTTAGCATTTTATTGCATGCCACCAAGAGATATATAAATGAATGAATAAAGTTTTTATTCTTTAAAAGATCTTATTCTGCAAGGTTTATGTTCCATGGTTGTGAAACAGGAACAGAATCCCCATGTATAATAAGGGCTGTGACACCCGTTCCTCAGAGTTTATATACACGAAGAGGAATGGTGGCTTCCCTTCACTGAATGTGTTGGAAGTGAGGGCCTGGTCAAGGGACAGTTCAATTTATCTCTGAATGGCTTAAGAGATTCTTCTATTTTTATCCATCAACAATAGAAAGATGATTATTCACTAGTAAAAGTTCAGTAAAATATAATTTAGAGCAGTAGGTCAAAATTTCATTTTCTGGAATGTACCTTTTGTTGGCAATCAGAGCCTAGCTTGAACCAATTGCTAAGATGGAAGGATTTCTGCTAAGTATTAATGTTTCTGTCTTCCCTCAGCAGTCATGAGACATGCCAGGAGTATCCTTTCCATATCTAACAAAAATGTTCACACCCAGTGTCCTACACTAAATTTATAAATCACTCTGACGTAGCATCAGCTGGAACTACAGAATGCTGCCTGATGAGGAATGTTGATAGTTGCCTATAGAGCTGCTAAATGAAGCTGAGCTTTCTTCTCCAGATGTCTCCACTGCAAAGGAGACATCCTTTCATTCTAATATAAGTAAACCACTGAAAGAAAGAAAGAAAAACCTTCCAAATTAAAGAAAGGAAGCTGGAGACAATGTGACTTTGAGAGGGTTCTGTGCAACTCCCATATGTAGAGTCTCCCTTGTCTCTATCTAAAGCATAACTGTAACAGAGAAATGTCAGATGGTTATGACAGCACTTTACTGCCTCTATAATTGGGATTAAGAACAGTGTGTTCATTCAGCACATATCATATTAACCACCCAAAGTCTATTTTTGGTTGCTACAAAATCCAGCCCCACTTCAGCAAAGTAATTAAGAAGCGTTATAATTTCAAAAAACAGAAATGAAGAAACATGGAATGTACTGAAGCCAAAGATATTTTAAGAAAAGCATGTTAACGAAACAGCACCTTGGGTGCCAGCTATTTTAGCTCTGGACATTCTCCAAGTTCAAGCTGCTTTACATACACAGTATTGCCCCACACCTATGATTAAATAACACTACTGTGTGTGTGGATCAGTGTGTGATGAAATCATTTGCATACACACACAATTACTGCATTATAAAGTCTGCTTTGCCAAAATGGCAGCCAGGATAGATTTGATGATTGCAGGGGCCAGAATATTGATCATGATTATCCCTCTTACAATATTGATCATTATTATCCCTTTAGGAAAGAGCACACTAAATAGAAAAAGAGCCTAAACTGTTCAATTATAAACAATTATAATACGGTGCCATTATTTCCGTACTTCTAAACTGTCTTTCTTCAGTTATCAAGCTTATGCAAAATATCAAACTAATAAATCTAGAAATACATAACATATCTAAAAATATTAAAATCATGTTATGACTAATGCAAAACAAAAATAAGATAAGCCTCCAGTGATCAATCTCCTTACAAGCCAGCCTGTTGTGCAAGACCCAAATAATCCCACTGTTGTTGCCTTTTATATAATATAAACATCATTATAGTTATCAGTGCATAACTTCAATCGCAACACAGTCCTTTGATAGTTTTCTAAGGAGTACATATTTACTGTATTCAGTGAGGGTTGTTTTTTACTAGAGATGTGAAAGTCTGAAACATGAGAAGTGGCTCATACAGAATAAAATTATATGAATACATGTAATAGATATGTAACATATTTGTAGCATACAAATATGTGAGCCACATAGGACTATATAGCATCAGTCCATGTAAATCTTTTAAATAAATATTTTTAAATAAATATCACTGCCTTGCTTTCTGAATATCCAAGCTTAAATTGTTTGTAAAATTCTTAATCTTTAACTCCAACTTTTGATTTACCCTGTATATTCTGCCATTGATTTCATGAATGCTAATGCCTGCCATCCTATTCTGGAAAATTTAATCTGGGCTCATCAGAGTAAATATCATTGCCTCTTTCTCTGTAGAAGAACTATATTCTCAGATTTTCTTCTGAGACTATTTCCCTCCCAAATTTTCATGACGGGCTGGGCAGGAATAGAGCACGAAAGCATATGCATGACTTGATTTGTATTAAAAACTTGCTTTGCACAATCAGAGAGGGAAAGCACCAACTAGATTTTACCATTATTACATATAAACACAAAAGGACAGCCATACAATACTATATGAAATACTCAGAGGTGGGTTCTGAAACTTCTTACTGCTGGTTCGCTCAGGGTTGTGCTTTTGAGCGTGCGCGCAAGCACATGAGCAAATGCACACGCGACAGTCAAAAACTAGCTTCTGCACATGTGCAGAAGCAAAAATTAGCATCTGCATATCTGCAGAAACAAAATCCAAGATCGCAGCGCCCACAGAGCCGCCCACAGAACCGGCTCCATGACATCACTGCGGAGTTACTACCTACTCTATAGAACCTGATAGAACCAGTAGGAACCCACCTCTGGAAACACTACTGGTCAGAACTGATATAGCACTAGGCTACAAAGTTATTTGTTTTTGGCTTATCATTGTTTAAATTCAGCTCTTGTGACTTGTTGGTGGATTAGCATAAAATTAACCATTTTTATTACTGATTCAAAAAACATGGTTACAACATAATGTCATAGATTAATCTAGTTACTATACAGAATCAATAAAGTTTGATTGAAGAAAAACTGAACTATATTGACATAATAATATTTCAGTATGCATACACAGGATATAAGGTTCCAATAAGATATACAATTCCTGTGAAATATATATATATAGAATGTACAGAATTACAATTAATAACTTTTTGGAATGACTGTCTATGCAGCATCAAATTGGTGTCATCAGGTTATTGGCATGGCTAGAGAGAAATAAGCACCTTCTAAAAATATAACTTAATCCTCAGGTATGATTATATTTTTTAAGATGTACCATGTTGTGTGAAAGTAAAATTGTTTTACTTACATAGAAATGAAACCTGAATGACCAAACCCCAAAACTCCTTTCCATGTAGGCCCTTTTTCCTTTAGTTCCTATATATTTTTTGTTTTGCAACCTAGTTTTCATGAAGTAGGCAAAAGTACATCTCCATTAAAAACATGGTTTGTTCATTCTCTATCTCTTCTTTTTTGGAATGAAGGCAGTGCTAAAAGTGCAGCAAAAAAGAGGGGGGAAATTATCAGTACTGAGTTTTAAAAAAATTATCAGGAGCTTAGCTTGCCCAAGATAGTATATTATCAAGAAGAGAGGCTTTTCAAAGATAAAACATTATCAATACTGGGAAAGAAGCTTGAGAAAATTGGGTATTAATACCTATTAGATTTTAAATCAACCATCTGTGCTGTTTTTATTGAACTGTTATTTCTTGAAAGCCTTACTATTGCAAAAACTGTTTAATAAAATCTTTTCCTAAGCATGTTAAATCTCCCAAAATTACTTAGTGGGATTTGAACTCTGGAAAATGAGATATTTCTGCATAATGCTACCAACTGTGATTATTCATAGATCTCCAGCCAATTGACAAGATATTGCTTTATTTTCTTGGCCTACCAGATCTTGGCTGCAAACTTCCAGTTGAACACTAGTTAGGTAGTAATCATTCATAGTTTTGTACCTCTCATCTGGTAGCCAAATTATTTCTTTCTACCAGTAGCAACACTTACAGTATAATGCCCAATTCAAACACTTCTCCAAAAACTCTTTCTCTCTCTTCCACAAATATTTTTATTTCAGCTTAGATACTATTCATTACTGTAACATAGCCTGATAGCGGAGTTTCTTGTGCAATTCAGTATTGCACAAGTATTCAGTACAATACTAACTCTGCTCATTATGTTTCCATTTCCTATTTCTCCATGTATTTTTATTTCTTCATCAAATGTTAGACTATAAATTTTTCAGGTCTTCTTTTTTATTATACTCTTTAAAGTTCTGAGCATGTTGATGAAACTACTATACATACATACATACATACATACATACATACATACATACATACATACATACATACACACACACACACACACACAC
>JANHFT010000369.1:230689-246487 GCA_032467955.1 Pseudoxenodon macrops | reverse complement strand
CTATCTATCTATCTATCTATCTATCTATCTATCTATCTATCTATCTATCTATCTATCTATCTATCTATCTATCTCCACTTTCTATAGAGGGACGATTGAAAGCATCCTGTCGTATTGTATTACTGTGTGGTTTGGAGGCATTATTGTTTCGGACAGGAAGGCCGTGGAGAGAGTGGTGAGGACGGCAGAAAAGATTATTGGAAGTTCACTTTCTTCTATCCAGGATATGGCATATTACGAATGCTTGACCAGGGTCTGCAGTATTGTCTGCAACATCCTCTCTATGACCCATTTTCTTTGTTACCTTCTGGGTGGAGGTTTCGTGGTATCTGAAGCAGAACAACTAGATTCTGTAATAGCTTTGTACCATGTAATATCAACCTTGTTAATTCTCAAGACTCTTTTTTCCGCTATGTATTCTAAATTAAATTATTAAATAAATTCTTATATAATAATTAATGTTATTAAATTCTAAATAATTCATCCCATTCCTAAGAGGTTCTAAATAACTCACCCCATTCCTAAGAGGTCTGTAAGGGGCATGCATAAGCGCACCAACGTGTCTACCGTCCCTGTCCTAATGTCCCCACTTATTTGTATCCATTATATATCCAATGTATTCATAATCATGTTTATACTTATATCTGTTATCTTATACCTGCTTGACAAAATAAATAAATAAATAAAATGGACTGTGATATATATATGTGTGTGCGTGCACGTGTGTGTGTATACGATGTGTATGCATGTGTATATCTGTATCTGTATGTTTATATATATATTGTTTTGAGAGCGGGCATCAGAATGTCATTTTTAATATGTGCCAGTGTGTTCACTGGAGAAGAACCTAATGCTGGGAAAGATGGAGGGCAAAAGAAGAAGAAGGGGACGACAGAGAAGGAGGTGGCTGGATGGAGTCACTGAAGCAGTCGGCTTGAGATTGAATGGACTCCAGAGGATGGTAGAGGACAGGAAGGCCTGGAGGAACATTGTCCATGGGGTCACGATGGGTGGGACACAACTTCTCAACTAACAACAAGTGTCTTCACAGAAAAAAGTGACAATAAAGATGATCTTAAAACCTTTCTAGCTCAGTGTCCCGTAACTCCAACCCTGATTTAAGAAACATTCTCCTTTCCTTTCTTCTGACAAAAAAGGGGACCAAATAAATAAACCTCTAACGCTGTTTTCCTGTGACTGAAAGGGCTGAGCCTCTTCTCTATCAAGTCCTGACAGCTCCCCTATCAGTTTTGTGGGTGTTTGTGTCTGTTTACGTGTCTAGGAGGGTGAGGCAGAGAGGCTGAAAGAAGCATCCCGCAATCATTTCATGGAAGAGAAGCTGCAGGAACTGCTGACTCATCAAATTCCCTTATAAATCATTACCAAAATATACACATGTCGAGGCAGGAAATTGTCATTCTTGGAGCAGCCTTCATTACCAAAAAAGAAAAGGAAAAAAAAAAAGCTGGCTCCTAGCCAAAGAAGGGGGGGTTCTCAGTTCCCCCTATTTGACTGTGGGGCTTGCCGAGCTGACTTGGGCTATGCAACTAGAGATGGTTGAAAGCAGCTGCCACCCCTGAGCTTCTAAGCTCCGTGAACTGAGAAGAAGAGTAACAAGAAGGTGATAGGAAAAAGAAGTGACACCACTTGGGCACTGCAACAAAAGAAGGCAGTCCAGGCAGTCCTTAACTTACAACATCAAGAGAGCCCAAAATTTCTATTGCTAAGTTGAGTTTTGTCCCATTCTTGCCACACTGCAGTGAATCCGTTGACAACTGCAATTGTTATGTTAGTAACAAGGTTGTGAAGTGAATAAAGTAGACTTGGTTTGTCAGAAGGTCCCAAAAGGTGACCACGTGATCCCGGGACTTTGCAACCGCCATCAATACGAACCCGTTGCCAAGCATCCGAATTTTGACCCTGGGAATGATGTGATGGTCGCAAGTGTAAAAAAAGGCTCATCAATCACTTTTTTTCAGGGCTGTTGTAAGTTCGAATGGTCATGGCATGAATGGTTGCAAGTTGAGTACTGTACCTGTATGAAGCACAAGAATAACAGAGTTGGAAGGAACCCTGTAGGTCATCTAGCCCAACCCTCCCCTTCCAACCACTTTCTTTTTAGCTCTTGACTATAGGAAATTGGAAAGTCTCAGCTCAGTGAGATCAGGGATTAAAAACAGTTCAGGGAAAAAAACGGTTTGCAGTTCCAAAGATACTCAGGGAGCATGCTATGTCTTCACTGAGTATCTTTGGAGTTGCAAACCTTTTCCCCTGAACCGTTTTTAATATGGGCAGTCCTCATTTAGCGACTGCCCTATTTAGCAACCATTCGAGATTACCACGGTGCTGAAAAAAGTAACTTTATAACTAATCCTCACACTTACAACTGTTGCAGAAACCTACAATCCTGGGATTGCCATTCGGGGCCTTCACAACTGGCTTCCAACAGGTAGAGTCCATGGATAAGCCAGCAGACAAATTGCAACTCCTGGTCATATGATGTCTCACTTCATGACTGCAGGTAACTTGCTTGGTTTTCCCAGCTGCAAGGTATGGCTGTGAAAATTGGACCATAAGAAAGGCTGAGCGCCAAAGAACTGAGGCCTTTGAACTCTGGTGCTGGAGAAGACTCTTGCGAGTCCCTTGGACTGCAAAGCGATCAAACCAGTCAGTCCTAGAGGAGATCAACCCTGACTGCTCTTTAGAAGGCCAGATCCTGAAGATGAAACTCAAATACTTTGGCCACCTAATGAAAAAGAAAGACTCCCTGGAGAAGAGCCTCATGCTGGGAACGATGGAGGGCAAAAGAAGACGAAGGGGACGACAGAGAACAAGGTGGCTGGATGGAGCCACTGAAGCCTAAATGGACTCAGGGGGATGATAGAGGAAAGGAAGGCCTGGAAGAATGTTGTCCATGGGGTCGCGATGGGACGGACACAACTTTGCAACTAACAACAACAAACTTGCTTCAGTGACACAAGAGGTTTGTTGCAGTCACGTGATGTTTCGCTTAATAACTGCATGGCTTAGCAACAGAGTTGTAGGTCCCAATTCTGGTTATTAAACAGGGACTACAAGTAGCCACCCTTCGAAGTTACAACGGCACTGAAAAAAAGGGACTTACGAACGTTTTTCACACTTACGACCGTGGCAGAATCCCCATGGTCACATGATCAAAATTCAGACGCTTGGGAACTGACTCACATTTATGACGGTTGCAGTGTCCTGGGGTCATGTGATCACCTTTGAGACCTTCTGACAAGCAAAGTCAACGGGGAAGCCAGATTCACAACAACCTTCTTACTAACTTAACAACTGCAATGATTCACTGAACAACTGTGGCCAGGTCATACAATGGAGCAAAATTCACTTAACAAATGTCTCACTTACAGCAAAACTTTTGGGCTCAGTTGTGGTTGTAATTCGAGCACTACCTGTAGTTCCCTAAACCAGGGATGGTTAACCTCGGATTCCTAAGACTACATGTGCTCCAAACTCTTTCTGGCAATTCCTCTGCCCCTCCCACTTACTAAAAATCAGCAACTTCATTTCCTGCTCTTCTGGGATTATCAGGAAAATTCTTAGGAAAACCCTTGGAAAAAACCTTGCATAATGCCTAAAATAGGCTTCTCCTAGCCAAGGCAAGCTCCTCCCTCGCCTGTTTAGGAATTCAGCCGAAAAATAGAAAATCTCAGGGCCTCTTCAAGCTGCCTGGAGTGTTCTATTATTTCCTGCTTTCTACATACAATAAATTGGGATTTAAGGGACGCGGTGGCTCAGTGGCTAAGACCCTGAGCTTATCGATCAAAAAGTCGGGAGTTCGGTGGTTCGAATCCCTAGTGTCACATAACGGAGTGAGCTCCTGTTACTTGTCCCAGCTTCTGCCAACCTAGCAGTTCAAAAGCACATTAAAAAAATGCAAGTAGAAAAATAGTGGGAAGGTAACAGCGTTCCGTGCGCCGTCGGCATTTAGTCATGCCGGCCACATGACCACAGAGACGTTTTCGGACAGCGATGGCTCTTCAGCTTTGAAACGGAGGTGAGCACCGCCCCCAAGAGTCAGGAACGACTAGCACACATGTGTGAGGGGAACCTTTACCTTTGACCTAAGTTGGGATTGTTTTGGCTGAAGGATAAATCTGAAAAGCTGACAATTGAGATTTATAACATCCCTGGATTGACTGGGAAGTTAAAAAAAACAAAAACAAAAAATCACCTCTGCGGAAAAGATAACGAACTATTTCCATATTATCGCCAAGCCAACTCTTTTAAGCTTCTCTGTACTGATCAGGAGCTGAGCTCAAGAGGGTGTCATTACCATTTAAACAGGGTGTGATAGCCCTGTTGTATGGAGGCCTTTAACAAGTTAACAATTTGCTGCCATTAAACTTATCTGGAATCTGCTGCCTTTCCCCTTCCTTTCTAGCAGTCTGGTTGGTGTAAGAAAGATGCACCTCCGGCTATTGTAGCAACACTGTGTTTGCTGTTCCAGTTAAGGGAGTCACTAATGCAAGGAGGGGGGGGGACCCAGAATCCACCCACCTGCATTGAGCAATGCATGGCCATTCTGGGGGTGGGAATGGAGGAGAACTTTTCTTGAAATGGAACCATCTGCTTAAGATTTGCCTTATCAGTCTGCTGTTTGACGTTACGACCACAACGGACGTTTGTTAAGTGAGTTTTGCCCCGTTTTACGACTTTCCATGCCTCGGTTGTTAAGCGAATCACGGCAGTTGATAAGTAAGTAAGCTGGTTGTTAAGTTGAATTTGGTTTTCCATGGACTTTGCTTGCCAGAAGATCGCAAATGGGGATCCCATGACCTCGGGACGCAGCGACGGTCATAAGTATGAACCGGTTGCTCAACATCTGGATTTTTGATGACGTGAGCATGGGGAGGCTGCAAAGGTCATAACTGTGAAAAATGGTCCTTAGTCACTCTTTTCAGTGTCGTTGCAACTTTGAACGGTCACTCAATGAACTGTTGTAAATTGAGGACTCCCTATACTCTGTACATTACCTCTAAGCCACAGGCTCTCCTCCTTTATCAGCTGAACCAGAGGGAAAGATTCAGTATTTTTTCGAGATCACCTGGTATCCCAAATACTGTGGCTTAGAGGTAAAAGCAACTGCCTAACAGGCAGGAGGCCCGGGTTCAAACCCCAGAAGGGAATGGCTAGCTGATGAAAGCTAAATAGCTTGAAATAGATCTATACTAGTCTCCCTTTATTTATTTATCGAGATATAATGATATATAGTATAACTGGTTTGTCATGAATGCAACTGTCTGAGGGCCCCTAGGGTGGGGCCGAAAGGCAAAAGGAAGCAGTGTGCTCCCTCCCATATTTGGGATACCAGGTGATCTCGAAAAAAAACTTTATATCTCTCTCTCGATATACAGAATATATATATATATACTCTGTATATCGAGTCCTCGACTTACGATCACAATTGACCCCAGAACTCCTCGCTTTCTGTTGCTAAGTGAGATCATTCTTGAGTTTTGCCTCATTCTACAACCTTTCTTGCCAAAGTGGCTAAGTAAATCATTGCTGTTATTAAGTTAGCAACACGGTCGTTAAACGAATCTGGCCCCCCGTGGACTTTGCTTGTCAGGAGGTCGCGGATCACATGATCCCAGGACACTGGAAACCGTCATACATATGAACCGGTTGCCAAGTCTCTGAATTTTGATCATGTGACTATGGGGGGGGGGCGGAATGCTGCAACGCCCGTAAGTGTGAAAAAACGGTCATAAGTCACTCTTTTCAGTGCCGTTGCAACTTTCCGTCACTCAATGAACTGTTGTAAGTTGAGGGCTGCCTGAATTCTGAAGGTTCCCTTCCAAAGGGATTCTGTGCAGGTATTTCCAGAAACACAATGCCACCGATGGAGTTTGCTGACATTAGCAAAGGTAACTGACACCCTTTTTGACTGCAGGCGGAAAACGCTGGGGCGGGGTGGGGGTGAGGGGGTTGAGGTGGTTATTTTGGAAAAAGGTTTAGACAGCTCATCTCCTCCATAGGAGGTTCTCTGGGTTGGTCCCGCAGAAGAGAGGCGATGGGGAGGGCAACCATTGTCTTTCCAACCTCATCAAAGAGGCAACCTTTCAAATGCTTAACATTCCCCAGCTCCTATGGGGCCTCCGGCTGATTGTCTTTCCTTCGTTTACAAAACAACAGGAGAAGGCTGTATGCCTTCCCCCCCTCAAAGGAATGTGTTTGCTTGCTCATCTCCTGATCTTCAATAGTGTGCTTATCTAGGCACGTCCACCAAGAGGTCCTTCCTGGTCTAGCCTGGGTCCCAAGAGTCCAGTCAAAGGGAGGGATTGAGGAGACTCACCAACATGAACTGAAGACAGGGGTGGGTTCTGGATCCTTTTGATGCCGGTTTGCTCAGGGTCATGCTGTGCGCAGCAATAAAAAAAATAGCTTCTGCGCACGCTCAGAAGCAAAATCCAAGATGGCGGCGCCCACAGAGACAGAAGCTGCTCCGTGATGTCATCGCTGAGCTACTAACAGTTCTAAAGAATCGGTTAGAACTGGTAGGAACCCATCTCTGGCTAAAGAGCTATCATCAGCTCCCATGCTCGCTCACCAACACGGATGCTACCTAAGATTCTAGAGGTAGTGAATAACAATCAGGACAAGCGACCACTGTGAAGTTCATCCAGTTAACAGCATTCCAACCGGTGCTTTCTGCAGATCCAGGAATGTCCCTGAAGGGCAACAAGGAATGCCAAAACCCAGCTGGCTTTCACGCCTTATGGCGGGACTGGAACTCCCAGTCTTCTGTTTGGACCCAGGCAGCTTTCATGCCTAAGGTGCAACTAGAACTCACAGTCTCCTGGTTTCCAACCCAGCACCTTCACCAATACACCAAACTGTCTTAGAGGGTAATTCCTGAGTGAGAGTATTTTCAAAGCTACCAAAAATAAGACCCTGCGCTTGGCCTTCTTTTCGTGGAGATCATATTATTTTGGGGTGCGTGGAGCAAGACGGGGGCTCCTCTTGCCATCTTACCTGATTTCCAGCTCTGTCTCCCTTAACCCTAACCAGAGGAAATGGCGGGGACGGGTTGCGCATGTGGTTAAATATTTTCGGGGGAGGTCTTATTTTCGGGGGAAACACGGTAGAAGACATACCGCACCATTTTATACTGTTTGGAATAAATGTGTTCTACACCTGCATTTAGAAATAACTGTTCAACCAAGCTGACGATTAGGTAAGTGGGTGACAATTATGGCCTGCAAATTCATTGTCAAGACTTACGGATTGGCTTATTTTAGACGATTGCATTTCTGTGGTGTTTATGAAGAGCGTTAGCAGCTCTGAATATAAATAATATAAAAACATACAGATACATCCCCCCCCCGTTTCCATTCTCTATCTCTCATGCATATGTCACATACCACCTGCATTCATTTATCACAATATACCATGGATTAAAAAATATATATTATGGTTTATTAATAAGCCACAGTGTCTTAATTCACCCATCATAATAACTATGATTTGTAGTCCACGGTGCCTGCATAAAACAACACATTAACCCAAATGAAAATAACTCACATAATGCAGGATTCATGGATGGGTTTTTAAAGCTGTTTCTTTGTATGCGATGATCCAAAGAGGCTATTCTTCCCTTCATAAGCCTTGATACGTAAAAGCTGAGTTCTCCCATCATGTTTAACCTGATCAATTAAAGACCTAATGGTTGCATTCACTTGCATGTCGTCTGGTTAATATTAACCTTGGTTAGGTTGTTTTGCGGATTTTTGCTTCTGAACCCATCCCGTTCAGTTAGTTTACATTCAGTCCATGGTGTAATGCAGAGATGGGTTCCTACCGGCTTTATCCGGTTCTATAGAGTAGGTAGTACAGAGTGACGTCACAGAGCTGGTTCTGTCGGTGGCTCTGTGGACACTGCCATCTTGGATTTTGTTTCTGTGCATGCACAGAAGCCAGTTTTTGACTGCTGTGCGTGTGCAGAAGCTAGTTTTTTTACTGCCGCATGTGCGCTTGTTCACACACTTTGTGCATGCGCTCGAGGCACAACCCTGAGCAAACTGGCAGTAAGAAGATTCAGAACCCACCTCTGGTGTAATGCCAGAAAATGGGTTAGTTAGGTTGCCAGTTTGAACCAGTTGTACAGGTCCACAAAGAAATACAGAAAATATTAATCATAATAAGCCCAATCAGGATTTTGAACGCATGCGCTAAAATAAGCCGTCCCCCAAAAACAAGCCCTCCTCGAAACACAGCAGCAACCATGAGGTGACCATGCTCACCTCTTCCTGCACCTCAAAAATAATAAGACCTCCCTGAAAATAAGGCCAAGCGCTTATTTCAGGGGTCAAAAGAAAATAAGACCCTGTCTTATTTTCAGGGAAACACGGGTACATCTATATAAATATAATGGAGATTCCTCTGCAGTAGTTATAAACTACTGTACTCTAAGAATTAAACTATTCTTTATCATGTTGATCAAGAAAATCCATCTTCCCTTATTCAAAAAAAGAACACCTGTAACATTCTCATGGGGTGAAATGGTTGTTATCTATGAGGCAGAGCTAAACAACCATGTTTCTAATGGTCCGTAGATTCCCTAGTTTCTCAGTTAAGTCCCAAAAGAGAATACCAGGCAGACTTTCCTCTCACTGGGTCTTTCCAAGTGGGAGAATGCATCTGCATAATTATGGAAAGATGTTTAACATAAAAATAACAGCACTGGTGCAACACTGAGCTTGAATTAAGCTCAAAAACATCAACTAAAAAAGATTCAAAATTATGAAAAATAAAGGCCTCGTTTGCAGGAGAAGAAAATGTACTACTTTTCTATCTGAAATCCACAAACAGATGTTACTGAAGTCATATAAACACACATATATTAATAGACCACTGTGCAAGAACTGCAAAAAAGTAGAGATGAACACCAATCGCTGACCCACACTTAACCCAGGAATCATTATTTCTAAAACACTATACCCAAGAGTTTATTTATGTGGCTTCCCAATTAAAACACTGTGATTGTAATAGTGTACAAAATTATTGCACAAAATGCAAAAGAACAGCAGTGCATGCCACTAAAACAGAATAAAACAATTAGACGACAATCAGAACTACCAATGGGAGCTTTACTCATTCTGACAGAAGTCACAGGGAGAAAACACTGATTTTAACTTTTTCTAAAGGCTTTCAGAATTGGGTCCAACCATATACTGGGTGGGAGATCATCTGAAAGAGCAGGAGCCTTCATTGAGAAGGCACACCTTTGTATGGCTAAGTGGCAGGCAATGCCAGAAGATCCAGAGGCAATAAACACATCAGAGAGTAAGGAGATTTTAAGTTTTATTGTTAACTTTAGCAGGCAGATTTAAATGTTGTTGTTAGTTCTGAAGTTGTGTCCGATCCATTGCGACCCTATGGATAACGTTCCTCCAGGCATTCCTGTTCTCTACCATCCTCTGGAGCCAATTAAGATCACCCCTACTGCTACAGTGACTCCATCCAGCCACCTCATTCTCTGTCGTCCCTTTCTTCTTTTGCCCTCAATCTTTCCCAGCATTAGGCTCTTCTCCAGTGAGTATCTTTGCCACGAAAACCCCATGGACAGTACCAAAAGGCAAAAAGATATGATGCTGGAAGATGAGCCCCTCAGATCAGAAGGTGTCCAACATGCTACTGGGGAAGAGCAGAGGGCTAGTACTAGTAGCGCCAGAAAGAGTGAAGCGACTGGGCCAAAGTCAAAAGGACACTCAGCTATGGATGTAAAGCATACCATAACAAGGAGATAACAAATCTCCCTTCAGGTACATGAACCTGAGTAGAATGACAGCAGAGACATTCCCAGGAAGCCAAGTCACACAGGTCTGTCAAAGCTCCAAAACTCCGGGGACAATATCAGGATCTTTTATCCCTAGTTTGCACTGGACAATATGCCAAGAGTTTGCTATATCAGTAGCAACAATATCAATATCTCTGTATTGTTTATGGCGCCACAGAATTCAGAAGTAGCCAAGAAATAAATAGCAGAAAGCACATTGTTAATATATCAACTAAAGCATCTGGAACGAATGGATTGGTTTTTCCAATAATTCCACAAAAAAAAAGTCTTAACATAACTTAAACTGAACTAAATCATCTCTGACTTCAAGCTGCTATTATAATAATGAATTTAAAGACAATGTTAGATGAGCAGAAAAATACATTGGGAGAATCTTGAAAGAAACTTACTAGAGGGTATAGTCAGAAATACCACCCTTCCAGATGCCAATGTATTCCCATATTTCTCCCTTGGCATCTGCCAAAACCCTTCCTGGTTTATTTATTCCCCGTCCCCTGCCAGCATTTGGAATTCTTTCAAAGTTGAGTCCTAAGTTCCTGGACCTGCTGTCTTTATTTCCCCATCTGGACCTTCAGGCGCTCTTCTGAAATTAAACTGGCATATCAGTAAGCCAGACCTTCATTCTGCAACATGCCCAGCCATTCATCAACAAAAGAAGGAAAAGGGGCTTTCTTTACCTTTTTGCATGTCTATAAATGTTTCTGAGTACAGACAGAAGTGAATCGTTGCTTGACTTTTACTTGACTTTGGATACTGTAGTGGTAAATTCACAACACTGAAAGCAATATACAAATATCCTCTTGGAGCTAAAAACAAGCAAACAAGCAAACAAGCAACCTAGAACCCCTGATTTCCTGAATGACTTTGGAAAGGAATTAAATATACCATAAAGAGAGTACACTAATTCCTATATAATAACCAGCACAATGTGTTCTCCATAGTGAATAAAACAGAGGCCTCAGTATGCTCTCCATGCAAAGCCAAAGCCCACACATGGAATAAATGCATTTGACAATTTGCACATAGTCTGGATCACAGAAATGTAAATCAGCTATCTAAAGTTCTATAATTCTATGTTATTAGCATAGATAAAGACTAAGCTTACTTTAACAGAAAAGAGGGTTGAAATCTTAAAGAAGCTGGATTCTTCTGTAAATAATGAATTTAATGACTTTATTTGCCTGAAATCAACCCGACATTAGCTAGAATTAAAGTTATCAAATATTTGCCTCAAGTCAGGTGCTTCTACTGTATCTAAATTGCAGTCATTTGGATTTCACCTGCAGACAAATATTTCTGAAACCTTAGCAGACTGGAACAGGTAGGCAAGTTCCCTGTGTCACCAATTTGATTCTACCTTAACGGCAAGGATGGAAGTAGGTGATTCTCTCATCTGTTTGGTTAAACAGCTGCAAAATCCATGATGGTCCTCCGAAATAGTTGGGGGTGGGGGTTAAATAACATGTATACAATGAAGCATGCCCTGGATATGGTTGCACTCATTAGCTAACATACAGTGTGTTACTCCAGTGTTGGCAGAGCAGTAAGCAGTCTGAGGATTGAAATATTCATTTCTCCCCTCACCTTCCCACAATTTCTCATTCATAGCACCTGCTATTGGAATAACATCACTTTAGAGCAAGGAAAATGCAAAATAACGGCATATTCTGAATACATGATGGCTGATCTCTATTAGCTCATTTAGCTTCACTTGTTTGGAAAGGCAAGCAACTTGTGAACACGTTCTTTTTCTCACTCAGAATATAAACATGGCCCAACCAATTCTTCTCTAGCAGATGTAGCAGACAGCCAGCAAACAAGAAAGGGTAGTCAGTTTGCTTCTGTTTTGCTGACAGGTAGTCTCATTTGCTTGGCATTTCTGCTTTGATAAAAATGATGTTAAATATTGCTAAAGCTAAGGGGAAAAAATATTGTGATATGTTCCATTCAGATTAACTAGACTGATGAAACTCTATTATTACTAAATCTAGCCCGCATTGTTGGTAGTGCCTCAACTAAGTTGTTGGATAAGGTAGATGTAAACTTTTCTTTAAAAAAATCTTTTTTGAAGTTTTGAAAAGGATGACATTCATGTCATTCAAAATCCCCACTGCCATAATCACCTGGGCGATTCAAAAATAAGAAATGTGACAGCATATTGGAAAGCAAGACCAGAAATATGAAAGCATCTCCTCTATTAATCAAACAACATTAGCGTAATAGCTCATTTCAATTCCATTGACTTCAGTGGTCGGTTTTAAGCATAATAAGCAAGGAATTCAATCCAGGAATTTATATCCCCCCCTTTTTTTTATTTTTACAACTCTGTAGTTCAGGGATGTCAAACTCGCGGCCTGCAGGCTGGATACATCACACACTGGCCATGCCCACTCCCAGTTTAGCGAAGGGGGAAAAAGTCACTATATGTCATGTGACGACAATGTGACATCGTGAGTTTGACACCCATGCTGTAGTGCCTTAATTCAGGGGAGAGTCGGGGGCGACTGAATGGAGTTGAGTGAGGCCTATGTGAGATTGCAGCAGATATGCAAAGAGCAACTAAAAAAGAAACATCGTTCACTACCTAGGATTGAACTCTTAACCTTCCGAGTGGGAGGCAAGTGTCTTCACCACTAGGCCACCACATCACTCAGGAACTTACAGCCCTATAAAACTAACAAAATTATATCACATAAGCTTTTGTGGGTTACCATACTACTTAAGTTTATGACATAATAAATTGGCTGGCCTTTTAAGATGTTACAGGGGGAATCTTTATTAGCTGCAAAAGATTAACTACTATCATCTCCTCTGGAAAGGCTTTAAAAAAAAAAAAGTACCAAGGAGTTTACGAAGTCCATTTCTAGTGAGCATTTTGGTATTTTTGTTTTAAAGACACAAAAGATGAAAAAAACCTGCCTTAATTCAAATTAAATCACATATTCTGATATGTTGCTCTCTTTAAAGTTTGGAATTAAATTTGGGGTGGAAAGACGCCATATAAATAACGTTTCACATCTTCTACTCATATATGTCACATTATAGAAGTGAATGTAATAACATGTGAGAATGACCTTGAAGGGCGAGGAAGAGAAAATGATCAGAAAAAAAAGGGGGGAGCCCCTAGTGATGAATGATTAGAAGGAAAACTTGCCCTGATTGATTCAGCAGTTAAAAGCGACGGTAAGAGATTTACAGTATCAGACTTGCAAGATTCTGTTAATGTAGCCTTACAATACAATAATAGAATTAGCTCATCGAGTTGTGTTTCCTATCTGGTTTATCTAGGAAGGCTGATATCAATCTTGCAAGTCTGATACTACGAATCACCCACCATTACTTTTAATCTCGGTATAAAACAGGGTGGGTTTTTCCTAAATTCTTGCTCTTATCGTTAAACCAGGGGAGGGGGGAGGTTCCCCACTCTCTTATTTGATCATTTCCTAGGCATAGCATCTCTTTCCCTTGCCCCCTAAGGTCATTCTCACATAGAGTTACAGTGAAGGAGTTTAGGGGCAGAATGATAATACGGCCAATAATAAGATTGCACTACAGAGAGAGTAGACAGCTTTGTTCTTTGAGTTTAAGTTGGAATACCCATTTCAATCCGTCTTCTTGCATTCGGTCTTTTGTAATAAAAATGTTCTAAAATCAAGTTCCTGGCCTATTTTCTAGGGATGTTACAGAAATGGTTTGCCATTATTGATCCCTTTTCCCAATTTCCCAGAAGATTAGCCAAGGTCAGGAACGTGTTGCCCCCTGCTGCAGCATGAATATTACACAAATGAACATCTAATGAAAGCCTATAGTCAAAATACAGGCAAGGTATTGATTATCCTCTTTTTCTTATCAATAAAAATTGTGTATCCTAAGTCAGATCTCGTCGCGTTGAAGCCTGTGGCAGAAATCATGGGCATCTATGGTATAAGCCAGGAGTCTAATCTTTCTCAAATTTTACATGCTGTTTTAAATCATTTTTATGTAGCATTATAAATGTAACATGACACAATGCAGGAATAGGTCAGCATGTGGTTGGCTCCCTAGTGCTACATCATAAACTGTGTAACTAGGGCTAGGGAAAAAAATCCTGCTATGCAGAGAACTATTATTTATTACAGATACAGAGACGGTTCCCTCGACACCCAAAGTGGTAAAAGAGGAAGATGACAGAGAAGGTATAGAAAATCTGAAGCTGTCAATAAATGTGATGTCATTTTAACACCCCATGAAATATGATTTCCTTGTTTCTCTCTACCTCAGGTGTGTCAAACTGGTGGCCCGCAGGCCGGATGCGTCATTCGCAGGCCACGCCCACCCCAGCTCCATAAAGGCAAAAAACTTTGCGATACATCACGTCACACGATTGAGTTTGACACCAATGCTCTACCTTTACAGAACCCTTTCAAAATATTATCTATTAAATGTGTACCCCACCCAACTTCCAATAACTCTTGGCCTGTGTGTGTGTGTGTTCTGTTCATTTCACTAAAAAAAAAACACCTTGACATATAAAATGTTTCAACTTGGGGGGTGGATCTTACATATAACTTATTGTAGGTTTTGTTTTTAGATTGATCAAAAAAGATTCCAATGCTTAAGGACAATCTTATGGCCTATAATCTCACTAAATTCAATGGAGCGTTTTCCTGAGCCAGTGCCTGTAGTGTGACTTACAATTACTGTACTCTAATTTTCAGTAGTGGAAGCTGTTCTATAGCATACCTTTCAATATCTATCATGTTTTACAGTGTCAGTGAAGCATTCAAACCGTTTATGAAATGTCCTTGTGACATTTCTTTCAACCCAGAGCTTTTCATTGGATTGTGACCTAAAGGGGCTTTGCTATTAGAAGCTTTGCACAGAATCATACAATGTATGAATGGGAAAGGGTCTTACAGGTCATCTAGTCCAATCCCCTGCCAGTGCATATATATTCACTAAATCATCTCTGAAAGATGGTTGTATATGACAGACTTTGAGATCGTTGCAAACGATTATCTTATCTCCTCATTGTCTTTTCTTGTAAAACTAAATGTATCTGGATCTTTTAATCATTCCTCAAATGACTTACCGGTAGTTTCCAGACCTTTTTCATTCTGCAAACTCTCTTCTCTATTTTCTTTCTAACTGGAAATAGTATATCACGGATGGTCTAACCAGCAGAGAATAAAATGGTACCTTTACTCCTTTTCATAGAACTTTTATCTACTACAGATTCTCCTATAAAGGCAACCAAAGATCGCATTGGCCTTTTCAGCTGCTACATCACAACTGGTGTTAATTGGTAGTTCACAAATATTTCTAAATCTTTCTTATACTTATTCTTGCCAAACTGGATCTTGCCTGTTCTGTACCCATGCATTTGATTCTTCCTACAGATGCAGTATCTTACATATGTCATTACTGAACTTCATCCTGTAGGATTTGGCCCAGCATTCAAAAATAACAAAGACATAATGTTATCATCATTTTATCTTTTTAAAATATTGGTCAATTCCCTTACTGTCATCTGAAAATTTGTTCCCTTTCCTTTTATCCTCTAGGTCATTAATAAACATATTCAATAGCTCTCATTCATTCAGTACTTAGGAGAATGCAAAACTATTTATGAGCATTTTATTTATCAAATTTATACGGCCACACCTCTCACAAGAAGTGGTTCTGGGAAGCATACAACAATCAAGTAAAACAACTAATATATACAAAACGATCATTATAAAAATATAAAATAATTATTATTCACAATTAAGGTATCAACAATTTAAAAGCTACAAGCCATAAGGCGTTTTGAGGGTGAATGCATCAACTACAACAGTAGAATCATCTTATTAAGAGTGTAATTAATTCTTTGGTGACATAACTAGGTTTTGAAGGACTTACAATATATAGGAATGCAGCTAATCTGACTTTGGGGGGGGGGGGGATCAGTGGTGGATTCTTACCGGTTTGGGCTG
>JANHFT010000369.1:195412-209022 GCA_032467955.1 Pseudoxenodon macrops | reverse complement strand
GGGAGGGAGAGAATAAGAATTTATGTTAGAATGGTATGAATGCCCCCCCCCCAAGTCTCCTGCAGGGGCCACTCTGTTTTGGGCAATAGGAGAATCAGATTCTTTCAAAATGGACTCCTTCCTTGCACCTGACTGATCTCCAAGCCGGTCTCAAGCTTGAAATCCTGGGTCAGTCTGAACATTGCAGGACCAAGGATTGTGGGAAATGGCAACCAATTTCTTCTTGAATATATATGTGCAAAACAAATGTGCAAAATTGTAGCATATTTTGAAACATGAGCACAACTGACAAGACGTCTGTCAAAACTGTTTTCTTTTCCAGCCCGACATTATGATGGTTGTTGTCCCATCAGTTGAGCAAATTTGATGGGATGGAAATAAAGCTCGACAACAGCTTGGTATACCTGTTCCTAATTTCTACATTAATGCTTGTATAATACAATATGCCGTCATGACAGGATAGAGATAATTAGAGAGGGTAGGAAAGTTTGTGTGGATACAGTTTTCTTCCAGCCCAAAAAGTAGTGAGTAGCACTAATTAAACTAAAGTCCTGAATGTTGTTGAGATTAAATAAGAACTAGGAGAGTAGCAAGGGAATAGCTACATAAACTATAATGAGCATCTTGATATTT
Source organism: Pseudoxenodon macrops (assembly GCA_032467955.1). Taxonomy (NCBI): domain Eukaryota; kingdom Metazoa; phylum Chordata; class Lepidosauria; order Squamata; family Pseudoxenodontidae; genus Pseudoxenodon; species Pseudoxenodon macrops. The sequence continues at coordinate 208,389 of JANHFT010000369.1, read as the reverse complement.
ATCATCTGTTTACTCATATTTGCAAAGCTTTGTTCGGATAATGCTATTTCAATGAAGTCACCCTGCATAACACCAGCAGTTTACATACTTTAAATAATTAAAACTGTGTTTTGCATTAATGTGTTCATGATGCAAACATTTTAAAGGATAAAACACCTTAAATTCTTATTGCATAAAATATAAGCAGTAAACATAATTTCTTCTACATTAATTGCATTTATTTAGTGAACCTAATGCACAGATAGTATTAGGTGATGAAATTAAATTCTTATTTGCATAGTTGCCTGACATGCTAAAGAGCTGTTTTGAACTGTTCAAGTCACTCTTATTGGAAGATTCTTTTTATTTTTAATCTTATTATAGATGTTTTATCTGAACAGTCAGAAAAAAAATAATTTTCACTGATGAAGTACAGGTGTGCTCCCTTATTAAAATGAGAAGTTAATTATGTATTTCTCTTCTATTCCATTTTAGCTTGCAGGATTATCATTCAAAAATATGGTACATTTACATGAATATGCATTAGAATTAAATTGACTGGGAGAGTTACTACTTCACTGGAAGCGCAACTGTTTATCTAGGTCAGGGGTCTCCAAGTTTGGCAAATTTAAGCCTAGCGGACTTCAACTCCCAGGATTCCCAAGCCAACAAAGTCCAATATGGGTGTCCAGAATTTGTTGTAAATACCTTTTAATAGGTGACAGAAATAGTTGGTGTCTGTGACTTCAGAATGAACTGCATGATTAAAGTCATTTTTTCCTCCACATCTTCAAGTCAGCCTTGATATCTGACAACTTCCTGGGCAAGTCCCTGCTGTTTTCTTTGTAACTTTTTCAAAAGTGGTTTGTGCTACATCTTGCTTACTCTCCAGTCCGTGTCTGACGCAGAGCCTTGAAGCATCCTGATTGGCTGAGACGCAGCTGAGGGGGGACTATATAAGAGCTGTCAAATTGCTGACATGCTGCTGCCTCTGTGAGCCAAGCAGCCACTGTTAGCTAAACAGTTAGCCTGTCTGTTAGATCAGTTCTGTTAGCCAATAAACCTGTTAGCCTTAAAAAACGTCTTGCCTCAGTCTGTCAGTCCCATTTAGGGACACAACAGTTTGCCACTGCCATTTTCCTAGGGTTGAGAAAGTGACTATACCAAAGTTACCCAGCTGCCTTTGTGGCTCAGGAAGGACTGGAACTCAGTCTCCTACTTTCAAGTCTAATGCTTTAATTAATACACCAAAGTGGCTCTTGTTTCGGTCCACACATTTTGCTAAATTAAAACGGAAGACAGCACATTTGTACTTAATTTGATAATGAGCCAGGACAATCTCATTTAATAAAAGTTTGGTAAAGAAGCTTGATAAATTTATTATAAATCCTGGAGGTGGAACAGATTACTTTTTTCCTAAAGCAAACTACCACTCTATACTTAAGGCAATGCACCAGGGGTCCAACCAAGTGTTTGGATTTGCAATTTGTCTGAGATAACAAAACTGATACCGGGGTTCAGATCTCGGTAGGCCTGAGGTATTGGTGAGTCACATTTGGCACAGACAGGTTCTAAAGGGACAAAAATCAGATTTTGGTTTTAATATCATTGAGTTTTCTGACATACTCTCTCAATTTAACAAAAACAACAGCTAGTTTGGTTTTTACCGCTCATTCAAGTATTGCATATTTGTCCACCAGGGAATCAGATACATTCTCTCTTTCAAGTTTTACTATTTCCTTCGTCCCCCCCCCCCAGATGCTATTTAATCATATGAGACAATTTCATCTCCTTTGGTTGTTGAGGTATTGAGTTTGCATTAGAAAAATATAAATCATCCTAACCTCTGCGTAAAGTAACCACCTCTGCAAAAAGGGGGGAGGAGGAAAAGCTGAGATTATTAAATCATAGGCTGTTACCATAATGCAGTCTTATAGCCTGGGGCAGATTTAATTAATACTTAATGCTCAGTTATCTCATACATTAAAGGTCAACAGCTGGAGTTCTCTGAACCAAAACCAGTTCTTAGTTGTCACAACAGAAAACATGAAAAAAACTGGGAAGATGGAGGAAGAGGTATGCAGAGCTAGTTCACTCTTTTCCATTTTGTTGGTTAATACTGGTGCAATCTGAATAGGTTAAAAGATAGAAGCCTCCTTAAAGTGTGCTATTAGAGCAACTGAAAAATGAATGATGAGCATAATGTCACCATGTTGCATTGAAAAAATACAAGTTTATTTGGGAGATAATCCTTGTTTTACTCTGATGAACAAATTTATAATCAAGATTCTGGTGAAATTCTGACCATAATTTAGAAGTATATTAAAGTGGTACATTCCAATCAAGAAGAATCATTGCAGAGCTGCTTGTTTTCACTTATTATCTTACCTGTCTCTTATTATCCTATCCAGTGCTTTCATTGAAAATACGATTTCAAACTATGCTGCCAGAAGACAGCAGAATTCAACTGAATAATGATGTTGAATTAGTTGTAATACTGGCCAAAGCTGGCATGGTAGTAATTTTAAATAGATGTCCATCATTCAAAAGCAGAGACCTTTCCTCCCACCCCAAGCTTTAATTGGCAAAATAAGTTTGTCCATATATTTATCCAACATTCAACAAAAATATGTTTTTAAAAAGTGAAACCATTTATTGGTTATTTTAGATATTTATTGCATCAGTTTCTGACTATATGAAAATAAAGTAGACCAGTCAGGTTATTAACATGAACAATAAAAGAAAGATTTATCAATTCATTAAAAACATCAACAACTAAAACCTGGACAGTTTCCCAAAGATAGTTTTCAAACATTTTTGACAATTTAAGCAAAACAAATAGCAGCTCATTGGAAACATCAGAATGGAATCTTCCTTAGCTTTTCATGAAGATGTTAAGAGCTGTGATTCTCCATTCAAAGTATATTTCAGCCATGAAGCTGCAGCAGTGTAAATCATAGTTCAATAGGCAGGAGATTCAAACCCTGGATGAATCTCACACTGCTAAAATCTCAGCATTATTTGATCGTAATCTACTGTCACCTCACTCAAGATTCACCTTCCTGTTGAGTGACACTTAGGTTTCAGAATGGTCACTGCCTCAAGGAAGTGAAATATGGGATTATCTATACTTGAAATATAAGATTTTTGGGAATGAAGATGGGAAATAAGTAGATCAATGCTGTCATTTTCTCCTTTTAAGAAGAGAGGGATGCTGGTAAAATATTAGGAATGCTGGTAAAATGGAAACTATATGGGGGAAGCTGAGGCTATTTAGGGGCAAAATGCTTTTGCACTATTATTTTCAACCAGATTCTGTCTCTTGGGTCAACATGTATCCAGTAAAGAAAACGTAAACCAGTACTCTATTCAGTGCCCACCCAACATGCCACCATCCTAAGAAAGAGAAAAAAAATAATCTCTTATCTTCACAGAAGTCTGAGATTGCAAAAATCAGACAAGAGTCCTTTAATATTACCAGCAGCGTCCTTCAAAAAGGATAGATTTGTCTATACTACAGATCTTGGGTACTACTTATAAGAGAGGCCGCAGCTTTTTTGTAGAAAAAAGAGGTTTTACAAAATTGGTATAACATTCTTCATCATTTTAATAAACAAGGACTTCAGCATATCAGACAAACGTGAAAATGTTCGAGGTTCTATTTCTTGCTGTTCCTTGTACCATGCCTTTGTTTACCATATCTACACTTTCTAGCAGACAGTGCCTGCTTTGATCATGCCTGACTTCCTTTATTGGCACTGGACATGGAGACCAGCATGATTCAAACCTCTCCTCCCTCACCCCACTTGATTTTCTTTGATGCTCGGTAATTCATTGCTTTTGCTCAAATTGATTACTATTAAGCTTGTGGTTCTTTTACAGAGAGTATCTACATTTGTCCCTGGAGGGCTCTCTCAAGCAGAAGTTTCTATCCTTTTTTCATCATAACTGTATAATTTGGATCTTCAGTAGAAATAGCTGGCAGGAGATTCTGGACAGAAAATAAAATGAGCTATCAATGCTGGCTTAAACCAAACGCCTATTTGATCCACGATTCTATTCCAGGAATATCTATGAAGAATGAACAAATAGGATGTGAATACACTAGCGTCCTCCTGTTTGCATTTTTTTAAAAAATGCACCCAGCCTTTGATCCTGAAGTTAATATATAGCCATTATGACTGTTAGCTATTAAAATTCTTATCCTCCTTGCATCTGTTTCAGCTTCCTTTGAAATTCCTCAGGTGGTGACTGCAATATATTTTATGACGGAGAAATTCATAGTTTTCAGCACACATTATTTAGAACAGAGATCCTTTTTATCATCTCCCATAATTCAATTTCATTGGATGTTCCTGGATTCTAACATTAAGACAGAAAAACCCTCTTCTATTTATTACTTTTATCTAAACTATGCATGAGCTTTGTTTGCTGATTGCTTTTTTTCCTAAATGGTATCTTTTTTAAGTAAAAGAATGGATAATTTTGGCTACCGTTTTTTTAGTACTTTTTCTGGCTCTACAATACCCTTTTCAAGCTTCAGGAAACTTGGCCACATGAGACTCCTCAGAGGAAAAAGAGGAGTCAGACGATCCCATCCACCTAGCCCTCTCCACTTCAGTCAAACCAAAGAATGGGACAGATGCCAAAGTCAATCACTCTAGCCTAAGATTCTCTATTCAAGACTGAGATTTCACAGCCTATCTAAACACTATTGTCACCAGGCTGAATAAGCAAGACATTATAAAAGTGCTTGTTTTCAAAAGAAGGTACCTGGAAATTATGGTTCAGTAAGAATATCCAGCATGCCTGAATGACCTTGTGGCCTGATCAAGTTGGATAAACAGTAGTTGAATTAAGGTTTTTGACTCAATGAACCTGGACAGACTTGTGGCACATCACAGTTCATTAATTTATTATCATTATTGTATATGGCTAGATTCCAGAATGATTCCTGGTTCATAATATGTAATCGTTAAGTCTCAGGACCAGTTCCATAAGAGCAGGTTGGTTATAACTTCTAGTATATCTGCATGACAGCTTACATATGTAAGAAAAGTCTGTTACTTACAATTCTATGTGAGTGGTCACCTTTGTGCTTCAAAGCATGTTTGCTCATGTATAAGTTCATTGTCTGTTCTGACTTGAGTATTCTTTTTTGTCTCTCTGGCCATGAGTAACCTTACTTAGAAGTAGAACTTCCAAGGTCCTGGAAGCTTCTGAAATTACATAAACTTACGTTCTAATGCAGGACAGAAAACCAGAAAGTATATTCAGGAGTCACTAGGGTATTGCTTTTTTATTTTTTATTGTTTCTGTAATAAGTCTCAACATGGAATTAATTTTTGCAAAGTAGACACATGATGGATCAACCTTTTTATCTCTAACAACCAGACAATTCATTTCTTGCATGGATTCACCAACTTCATAACAGAGGATCAGACAACTTTCATTCAGTTCTATTATGCCATCCCTGTTTTGTTTTGTTTTAGTTTCACAGACATGCAATTAATTCATGATTTTAATTTTTTACTTCTTTTAGATTCTCAATTTCAATTTTCCATATGCCGAAGTCATTACCACAGTGATCTCAACTACCCACAATCAATTGAGGCTTTCACATAATGTCCTGCATGGCATCTTTGATAAGATACAGCAGGAGTACATTACATTAGATTACTAGTCTAAATCACATCAGAATTCCATGCTAATGATGAAGATAGTAGAAGTTAGATCTGAGATATTCTGTCCAATGTGGCAGAAGAAACCAAATATTAGCCTTTTATGAAAGCTAGGATTTCTAATACAGAAACTATCTTAGTAGCCAACATAATGTTACCCACCTCTCAGCAATTAGAACAGCTATGCATTATACTAACACACACTTATTGGATGTTATGCTGGAAGTGTAAAATGATTAGAGAATACATACACACACACACCCCTCTATTGTTATATTCCATGTAGGACTTTAAAGGTCAAAAAAGGAAACCGCAAAAATTGAAAAAGGAAAAAAGAAGCAGTGTTTATATTTGTACAAATAAATATGAGTTTTCAAGCAGATTATTAAACTCTGACCATATTAATACTGATCAGCCTTTTCATTATGTTCATACAATAATTTAATAGCCATATATTTGTAAACAATAAGATTTAAATATGCTAATAGTTTTATTGTGTGAATGTATTTATGTGTTTTAATGTGTGTGTGTACACACACATACATACATACACACACTTCGGATATTAATCTAAGTGAAGAGCTATGGATTTACTAAACATGGAGCTTAGCAAAGCAATCTATTCACAAATGAAGAGAAATATATGTGTCCCAGGATAATGTTGCAGGATCTACTCTGGATCACCAGGACCTGAGGTTTAATTTTCCAAGGTCTCAGACTCATGCTAGAGCTCTGAGGATAGGCTCCAGGACATGTCTGAAAACCTGAAAGACTAAACCTTTGCTCTCAATGACTAACCCAGATTGGATCCTGAAACAATTTATTATTTTGTAATAGCAAATCAATGTACAATCATGAACTGATGACGTGTTTGATCTCGGCTTATGACCTGTTATTAGCATAATAAAAAAAACTGATCAATATTAGTTTGTATGGTCAGAGTTTAATACTCATCTTGAAAACTCATACTTGTTTATATGTACATAAGCACTGCTTCTTTTTTTCCTTTTCTCCATTTTTGTGGTTTCCCTTTTTAACCTACATGGTATGGCTGGTTTATTTGAGGGACTAACTCTCCCTCTTTGCATTAAGTCTGGCAGAAGGAGCATGTTAGAGAACTCATATGCTCTGAAGTTCCATCACCCAAGAAGATGATATTTCTGAACCATGGCAGCTCTCTTGTGGAACATCATTCCCATCCTCTGAGGTGATATTGGCCCTGACCTTATTGATTTTCTGGAAATCTTTTAAAACTTGGTTTTGTCAACAGGGTTGGGGATTCCATGGAAATGGGAAGCCCATGAAATGGCTTATTACATGTAAAACCTTGAATTTACTCTCCCATGGTTTCGCTTAATATTTTTTTGTAATTTTTAAGGGTTTAAAAGGTTATTTTTATTTTTTTTAATTAATTGTATACCAACCAGATTCATATTCGTGAAGTGGTTGGCCATATAAATTTGATAAAAATAAAATAAAAAGACAACTACAACTGAAGGGCCGGCAATTAGCAATATATAGTAATTAGAGTATATATCTATTCACTGGTTCAGGATTTAAATTACAAGGCTTATTCTCTTGCAATTCCAAGTTAATGCATATTTAGCAATTTTTTCAATATATTTTTTTGGAGTAATAATTCTCACAAACCTGGAAATTGTAGGCACTTGCTACCGTATATAAATTTCACTTCCTGTACTGATTAAACAAAGAAGCTTGGATGTAGCATTTTTCTTCTCAGGTATCTTATTAGTATTGGAAATAAGTAACTATTTATTAACAGCAGTTGAATGTCAATAAAACATAAACGTGTGTGTGTGTGTATGCGTAAATTATATTTTTTGATGTGTGTGATCAAAAATGTTTTTTTCTTTCATCAAAATTGCCTATCTCTACTCTATTTACAAATTACCATATAACTGTATAGCCAATTTATTTAGCTTCCTTAAACATATACCTGAGTTCTTACATTTTGAAGTAAGTTATGGAACACTCAAAAATTATTCTTTTAGAACCTACAGTATTAGGATAGTATTATTTATTTATTTATCAATGAGATTTGTCCACTGCCCAAAATCTAATAGTTCTCAGTAACTTACATAATTTATTATAACACAAAAGAAAAATCAATGTTATAATTAATGAAAACAGTAAAATCCAAGATCTCATGCTCTAGGTACTAAAAATGACAAGCTAAAATTCATTTGGCAAACCACCATTGATTAAAATTAATTTTCAAAGATCTTCTGGAACAATATAGGAATAAATCAAATATTAAGGCCGGCCCCTGATTTGATTTCGTAGGTTGTTTCTTATAGTCTTATAATAGCCAATTCATCTATGAAAAAAAGTTTTCAGGAGAATCTGGGGAATAAGATTTTAAAGGAAAAACTTCTCAACTCATTAAGGGCTATTAACAAGTTTAGTGGCCAAGCAAAGAAGAAAAGAAATAGAGAGAGGGGAGCTATGGCTGGTAAAATAAAAATGCTCATATTAAGCTAAACCATTTTCCTGAAGTTCATAAAAAACAAAACAAAAATATCACTAAGAAATTGTAAAGGCTTAGTACAGGAAATAAGAAATCATTCAAACATGAAAGGATATTTCCTATAGCATGACAGCTTTGGTTGAGCTTTTTTGAGCACTAAAGCTAAATAAATTATAATAATAAAAATACAGCTGTTCCCTTGAAAACTACTAAAAATAAAGGCATAAAGAACGACGTCTAATGTACAATGTTTATATCAAAAACTCATGCAGATTGCTTTCAACTACACTGAAACTGCCTTTACAGAGACAGCTGTGTACACACATAAATACATAAGTAAATAAGGCAGAAATGTACAGATATCGTATCTTCCTTTCAAAGCTTCAGAGTTAATTGCTGAAATACTTGTTCCAAATTGTCAGTTGGAGAAAAATCAGTCAACGCCATTAATAAATCAATCTATACTTCAGTTCTCGTAACAAGTACACCCACAGGAGTGAACCAACCTGATGATCAAGAATATAGATATTGACAGTGTCATAGCTATGCAGAGGCAGCTTTGCCTCCTCTTTCTATCCCTCAGGAGATGAGGAAAACAGGAGAGGGAACAACTTCATCCTATCTGTCTCAAGGCTACTAGATCTGAAGTGACAGTGATGAAAATTCTTGAACTCACCAATCCCCAGACTCTTAACATCAAGCAGGTTTTCTTTCTTACCTTCAAAGCTCCCGGCAAACAGGTAAATCCAGGTTACAGCAGGAACGAAAAGCAGAGTCAGAGAGGCAGCCAGGAATTTCCGTCGCCCTCTGCAAATTCCCAGCATTCTCTCTGAAGTGAAGCTTCCCAACCTGGTCCTGTTCCTATGTTGGAAGCATGGAGTCCATAATCTCCCACATATTATCTGAAATCAAGAGAAAGTAATGTAATCTATGCAGCTTAGCACTTTCTCACTTCAAAAAAAATGGGACTTTTTCATAGCCCCTGCAAAACTAAGATTAAAAAACAGCCATGCATACTGCAAAACCCAGTCCAAAGTCAATGCACTGTAAAAGGTAGGAAACTGTAAATGTGTGCCTTCCGTGCATGATGAAAGAGCATAAATCAATAGTGTATGATACTAGCTCAAATACCACATATGTTTTATTTAAAACAACTGAAGGAGTATAGTAATCAAACTAATATTGGCTATTTGCTTTTATTATGAATTGCTTATGCTACTACGTATATTGTTAACCAATACTTGCTGTTTGCTTCTGATATGATATACTGCTAGAAATCATTTATTAGTAATTAAGCTTTGCTATTGGCTATTGCTATTGGCTATTGGCTTCTGCTAATGTTATATTATTGTATACCATCAGTTGTTAAGAATTAATTCTAGCTTAGTAAATTGTAACCTTAATACTGTTTGGCTTTGTTGAGTTTGTTATCTCCCTTCTGTGTTTCGCTTCTACTCTTGGCTTCAAAGCTAGGCACATCCTTGAAAATATAGAAGAAACTATTACCCAGGAAAAGCAGGCTGTTCATAGACAAAGGAATTAGACTGGGAGTTTTCCTGCCTCATAAATTCTGAATCCTGAAAGCATTCTAAACAACTTAACCAATGGGGGAAACCGCCCCTACACAAGGCTATAGGAATGCTCCATGGATAAGGTGGACAGAGAAAGGGGCCTGAACAAACAATGCTTTAAGGATCACATTGGTAACGAACCTTTGTCTCTGATTGGGTAAAGTTTGTTTCTATCCACGTAAAATGTATATAATTCTCTGAGCCACTCTTGCAGGGGTGTCGCTATTCCTTACGTGCATTTTGTTTGTATGTTTTGGATATAGTTTTGTCACCCAGCGTTTACTTTGGCCATAAATAAAAGCTGATATTTTTTGCAAGCCTCATCTCTAGTCTCACTCGCTTTGGCATCTCAGTGGCTCAGGGAAACTTCTGGGACCTTACACAACAATAAAGAAACAGAAACTATAGTGAACAATAATGGGAATAATAACATTTTCCCACAAAAGCCATTTTATTTTACCACTTTCCAGTGTATAAGTAACCTTGTGAATATCTGTAAACGAAAATAACAGTTGGCAAACATATAGGACATGTAGTTAGAAAGAATAGTCTTGTTAAGATTATTCTTGTGTGTCACATAGCAATAAAGTCAAATTGCTGCTATATAGTTGCAAAATGGCTTTGAAATTGGATAGATTGGATCTGTTGGAAGAAATGTCCATCTGGGTTCAGTTCCAAGCGGGAAAAAGACACTGGAAACATGGAGGCTGTTTGGAAAGATAATTTAATGGTGGACAGCAGGACCACATGGTTTGAGGCCCTGAGGAAAAAGGGGGATCACATGCTTCAAGATGTTGGGTGAAGGAAAAGAAGGGCCTTGCTGAGAGTCCCTGAGATTTTTATACCCTCTGTTGGGCTCCACCTCAGACCTTCCTGTTCATGTGTAAGAAATGCACTTTGATTGGCTGTCAGACTCCCATGGAGCAGGGGTTTTAGCTAACTTTGTAGGCTGTCTGTCAGGCTTGGTTGAGCCTTGCTGGTGATGCAATCTCTCCAGGTGCCATGTGGTGAGTTCTGTTGCAAGATGGGTAGAGCGATAATCCAATCATGTCCTGAGGGCCATGACTTAATCCCATCACCCTGGAGTTGAAGGGGGGCAGGGAGCTGTAGGAAGCTGTATGAAAACATGTTTCACCTTTTCTGTCATCCAGGGAAATATAATATTCTGCCTAGGATATTTCATTCCTCTAGGAAGGGGGTGGATACTAACTTCCTTCAGATCAGTATGACTTCATTCTTAACATTATTTCCTACCAACACTAGCTTGATAATTAAAGGAACTTGGATTAAAATAAATTTGACACAAAGCCTTTATGGTTTAACTTAATTTAAAACTTATGTTTTAAATTCCTAACTTTAACCATTCCTCGTTTTCTAAAAATGGCACTAGTCAAACTAATATATGAAAGCAAAACATAGTTTTTATTTTTGTTAATTTCACATTCAGTTGCATACATTGAAGAAATAAAGCAATCTATTGAAGGAAATATGAGTTTAAAAACAATTTAATTTCATTATTGAAATTAGACACCGTGGATTTGGGGGTCAAGTCAAAGAAAGTGGAATAATTTCAAGAATGGTATCAAGAACAGTAAGAAAAAAAAAACTGAAAAATCAGCAAGGAGGATATAGCCATCTGGCTATTTTGAAGTTATCTCCCATGGCTACCCTTGTCTAATATTTAATGACTTTTAATGAAATAAATAATATTAATCAAGGCATACAGCACATTTCCTTCACATGTCCTTAATTACAATACTCGTAATTAAGTGATAATAATAATCTCTATTCAGATTTCATAGCATGTTATACCAACCACAGATTGAGAAAGAAAAACTGCAAATATCTGATATTCAATTAAATACTAATGATTTTAAAAACAGAGGAAGATTTTGCATTTTGCTTATCAGTAACAACTCTTAATTATTCTTACAAAGTAAGTTTCATTATTATTTCCTTTCTTCAAGAATCTGAAGGCAGGATCTAGGCCAAATCAAAATGTTATGATTCAATAATTAATATAAATATTATCTTTCAAGATATACAATGAGATATTACAATTGCAACATTCTCACACAAAAAGAAAAGTGTATTCTCTTATTCACAAGTCTAGATTCAAAACTGTAATTAAAAATCTTCCCAAGCCCTGAGAATATATACAATGAGCACAGCTTTGGAAAGCAAAGATTTAGTAGTGTTAAAGTTCCACAGAGAACTTAAATAATTAATCTAATATTTAACAAATACCTCTTTTGTTCCATTTAATCTCTATGCCATTGTCGAAAATCACGCAGCACTTTCCTTTATAAAGGAAAGATTTAATACTGAAACTGGAAATGCAGCAAAATTTGTAATACTAAATTCTTACACATTCAAAATTAGGAGTAGCCAATTGTATGACTCAGATTTGTGTGTGTGAATGTGTGGAGAGAGGGGGGGAGGGAGGGAAGGAGAGAGACAGACAGAGAGAGATGCTACGCGTAACTTCATAAATATTTTTAGTAGACTGTTCTCCCTTTTTCATCAGCAGCTATGTTTTATTTGCCTAATTTTCACATGGAAAAACAAGTAACACTGCATTCATCTGTTATGTTCACTGCACTGTGTAACATTCATTTCATTGCAGGAATAGAAATTATAACTATATATTGTTTCTAATTTTCTGTGAGTGTAAACATTTAAATTTTAATTTAGAAAAAAGAAATATGTGAAAAAAATTATGCCTTGATGCCTATTCCTTTTTGCTGAAGGTGATGTTTTTAATTAGTAATAACAGTATGAAGCTGGCTCCAAATTTCCTTAAAATGTCAGTGCTGAAGATAACAGGAATAATGTTAACAAACAGCATAATCACTGTGAGATAACTAAATTCCATTTTCCCCTACTCAACAACAGCAACATAAATATGGGAGATGCAAATCTCAATTACTTATAAATACATTAATTAAATTTCACAAAATCTCTTACAGAATTCTTATTCCTACATCAAAAATAGGAATACGAATCATCCTTTTTAAAAGGAAATAGTAGAGAATAATGAGTTATGTATGTATTATAAAAACAATGAATTTTAAACAAGTTATAATATGCTAGTCTATAATCCAGAATGAAGATTTGACTGCCTGATTGATACTATAGAAATTGAGATAACATACAAATTACATAATTTTATTTTTTTTTATTTTTTTTAAATAGTCTTTATTGGAATTTTTTACATTAAAAAAATAATAATAATCACCCCCTCAATCGGAGGTGATA
>JANHFT010000369.1:172093-188409 GCA_032467955.1 Pseudoxenodon macrops | reverse complement strand
AGATAGATAGATAGATAGATAGATAGATAGATAGATAGATAGATAGATAGATAGATAGATAGATAGATAGATAATTGCATTCTCCCCATTTTACCACATTTGGATTAAATCTAAAGGGAAAACATCATAAAGATATTCTCCCTGTAAGGCATGAGTACTGATGCTTCTGTCACTGTTAAGGGAAGGGACTTGCTTTTGAGCAATTGTTAGATAATGTCTTTATTCCCTGGAGAAATTGTCCAGCAAATTTCTCTGTCCACAAAACTGATAAAGAAACTCAGGATTGTTTGTGCCCCAATCTAATATCTTCATTAAATGAGTTCAGCTTGACTAAATCCATGAGATACCTACAAAACCTTTACTGACATTTGTTTTCTTTGGTTAGACATATATTACTTTTCCCATTAAACGTTAACACATGAAATCATTTGCTGTATAAAAGTTGTTCCATTTAACACACACATACACACACACAAACCAAGAAACAAAATCTAGGAGAATAGGACTGTTTAATAAATGCAAGAACTGAAGCAGAGAATCTGATTTACCCAAGGCTTCTTGTGTTTTGATGTTACATAAAGAACTAATTGGAACTGAATGTAAATGTCCCTCAAACCCAGTCGAACAACATCTGTCCTTATAATTTAATGAAATTAATACCTCTTGGCCATTTCAATGGGAACATATTTTTATAAATGGATTATATAACTAAATTATAGAACTAAAGAAGCTAAGAATAATAAAATTTATATATCCGCAATGCACCATTATGTCTTACTGCAAGAAATTTCAAGTTTGACTTCCATTCATTAGCCTTTACATCCAAGTCAAAAATTTCCCTCTACTTAATCGGCTTTCCTATAAGGGTATTTTTTTAAAGCATAGTTTGCCTTATTGAAAAAACTCTCACCCAACCACGGCACAAAGATTGTCGGGGAATCTCAGCAAAAATCGAAGCATCTCTTAAAATAAGCTACATATTTAAATTCTCCAGGTGGTAAAACATCCATTCTAAATGTAAACATGACTGAGGCTGCATTCCTATATAAAATGGGGGTTATCAGTATTTCAACAGAAAATTTTTCTTCCTGATTTCTTCAACTCCTAAAATACCATCCATGACACATGTAAGATTTTTTTAAACTGAAGAATCTTCTAACTCTAATCCTCTTCTTACAATAGCCAACAACAAAAATCTCCATAAAATGACTACACTTAAGCTGCATTGAAAGAGCAATTACACTGACTATAGGTTTTCATGACATATTATTCAGGGTTAAAAAAGAGAGAGTAAATCACCAGTCCAGTTTGAAGCAAATATGGAAAACCAGAAGATAAGAAAGAAGTAAACTCACTTTCAGGAGGAAAGGTTTTACTCAGAAGTGGCATTGCTACTATAATTTGAAGATGTTTGTTCATCCTCAGTAAATAAAATAGGACTGCTACACAGAAACTTTTTCAGTTTAATGCATTTTAATGAGCATATTCTGTCTGCTATTTAAAGCATAATGATATGATCCTCAATTTTTTTTATAATTTAAGTATAGGTAGTCCTCTTTTAGTGACCCCTTTGGACACTTTCGCAGTTACAACTGTGATGCAAAAGTAATTTTGCATTTCATTTACACGCTTTGCAGCCTCTCTCTCTCTCTCTGAGTCACAGGTTTTCCATTACAGTCAGTTGGAATGTCTTGTCCTGTATCAAATTGTAAGGACAGTCATGACCATGTGTTTTTTTAACTTAGCGACTGCTTTGGTTAATGACTTGCTGATCCTAGTTCCCAGTTTCTAGTTCCAATTGTTGTCACTAAACTAGAGATTGGGGCAGAGGTGGGTTCCTACTGGTTTGGACCGGTTCTACCAAGTAGGTAGTAAGCCTTTGGTGACGTCACGGAGCCAGTTCTGGTCCATGGATGCCGCCATCTTTTTTTTGGGGGGGAGATTTTTTTTTTAATTGGGATTTTTTTCCTGCTGTGCATGCGCAGAAGCCGGGTTTCTGGCACTGCGCATGCATTGCCATCTTGTTTTTGGCAGGGGAATTTTTTTTACTGCGCATGAATGTGCCCATGAGGCGTATGTGTGCCCATGCAGCGCAGGAGGCAGAGAACCGGTGGCGAGGTACGTTAGAACCCATCCCCGGATTGGGGGATAAAGTAGATGACTAACTTCACTAACATAACTGCTTCATTGAGACAAAGCAGCAGTCTATTTCAATCTGCCAGCAACAGTTGATAAAAATAAATGAAGAAGCAAAAAAATGATGTATATACTGAATGGTAGATGTTGCTACAATATGGCTGAAACAGTAGATCCCTACTTCTATTTGTATTCAGTTATAGGTCTATAGTAAAAGAAATGCACATTTGACATTTTGCACAAAATACTAAGCACACATTTATATGTGTGTTATTCTTCTCAGAAGTCCCTGAATTTGAGGGGAGAAAATTGAAACGTTATTTTTTATTACCGTCTAACTGAAATTTAGCTCTTTGTTCAATAATATGTTAAAGCAAAAATGATAACCTCTAGATTCCATGACTGTAAATGTCAATAAATCTCATTATCTAAAATTTATATATAATTTTCTGAGAGGTGGTCCATGACACAAAAGGTTAAGGACTTTAGGTATAATTAAATGGTATTTTCTTCTTCTTCTGACACCAAAGTTGCAGTTTTCAGACAGGTAACAGCCAAGCCATAATATTGTCTATCCACACACGTATTACCGTAGTTAATCAAGTTAAACAAATTAAATATAAAATTGCCTTTTAAACACTGCCAACTACTGCCACTACTATTTAAGTCCTACTTTAATAAGTAACATTTTTACAAGCTCTTATGCTAAGGAATGAAATGGCATACAGAAAGCTATTCTTATGTGCCATCAATATTATATGAGTGAGCAAAACGTATTATTTGAATACTTTAGGTGGTGTTAAATCAGTGCATACATAGAGAGCAAGAAAAGCATATTTCTGATGTTAACTGACAACAGTATCAAAGGAAAGTGAGCAACTAGTGCTATAAAATCAAAATGCCATAATCATAATTTCCCAAATATTTTGATATTTTGACATATTTTGACATAAGATTTATGATGCCATTATCAGTGTTCTGGAACTTGGATTTTTACATTGTTCAATTAATGATGCAAAAATAGCACTAACTGCTTAAAAATAGTAATCTGGAAATCAGTAATCACCTTGGAATAAAGTGTTCTTATAACTGTTAATGAGACAGTGGTTAAATTGTCTATATTGAATGACAAAATGAAAAACATTTCTTTCAAAGCTGCACTGAATTCCCCTGACCGTAAATCTTAGCCATCATTGCTTTTGACTTCTGATGAAATTCTCTCCTCCCTTGCTAAAGAAACAAAAAGAAGATGCATTCTTAGCACCCAATTGTATCCTTTTTCCCAACACAAATTGATTTCCTAATCGTTCTTCTTCTTATAAACCTCTATTGGTAACTAGAACTGCTGCTGTTCCAATTAGTCATAAAAAAAAACTTATTGGGAAGCTACCTTTTGCCAATAAGTAATGTCATCCTTAAATCTCCAACAGACAGATAATTTAACAGGAGAACTATGTAGAGTGCAAGATGATTGCCAATTCTTTTGTTTTTTACCTGTACAGTTCTAACAATCTCCAGTTTTGGAACAAAAACCGTCCTATTAGAAGGACAGAGAACACTCTTTAATTTTATAAAGAACTGACAACATAACAGCGACAAATAATTGAAAGGTTTATGCCGTGTAATCCAAAAACACAACAAACTTTCCTATTATGATTGCTATATTCCTGATTTGACATTCTAAGTTCAGTATTATCTCAGACACTAACAGTCAAATGGGGACTAATGCCACAAACACCAACCAATAACCTTAGTGTTCTTTATAACTGCTTCTCCCGTTTCTTCATAGTGACAATGCAGGATGGGAGAGAACCATTTGGCACATGAAGCTGTCTACCAAAATGAAAAGATTTAATTTAATTAAGTCTGCCTTCCATTATTTCAAACCTTCCTGTTTGAGAGGAGACTACTTACAATTTATCTACTCCAAATGCATACAGTAAATAATAGTGGGAAGCAGGGGTGAAATCCAGCAGGTTCTGGAGAACCGATAGCGGAAATTTTGAGTAGTTTGGAGAACCAGCAAATACCACCTCTGGCTGGCCCCAGAATGGGGTGGGAACGGAAATTTTGCAATATCCTTCCCTCTGGAGTGGAGTGGGAATGGAGGTTTTGCAGTATCCTTCCCCTCCACGCCCACCAAGCCACACCACGCCAAGCCCACAGAACCAGTAGTAAAAAAAATGGTTTCACACCTGGTGGGAAAGTTACTGCTGCATATTCTTATGATTAACTAATATGCAGGCATTGTGTGAATTCACACATCATTCAAAAACATTTATTGCTTGCTTTTGATTTTGCAACTGGCATCTCATATACTGCCATTAACTTTACAATTACTTTAAATTTTTGGTGCACCCCTTATCTATTTTATGACAAAATGAAAAGATCAACTTTAGCAGTATGCTTCATTATCTAAGATCGCGATCGGGATGCTATATTAGTTTGTTATGACTAATTAAATATATTCCCCATTATTTTCATATAAAAGAAGACAACGAGATGCTTTTATAACCATGGATTCATTTTATCCTTTAAACACAGTAATTCCTTTCCCATTCCCTTTCAATTACAAAATACGGCATATAAGGATTCTAGATTACCACTAGAGAGCAGCAATGTCAGTTCTTTATATTTACCTATACCAATGATGGTGAACCTTTTTGTTGTTGCGTGCCAATACCCATAATGCAACATGCCCCCACACATGCGCATGCACAGCCCCATTCACCTTACTGCACATGCATCCTCAATACAAAATTTGCTTGATAAAAAAGTCAACCACAGGCTGCGCAGCACTCACGCTTGACCCCCACCATGCCTGCCACGCTGATCATATGCCCCGTTTTTTTAATCAGGAAGGGGATCGTGATGTTGCCTCCTGAAAATGCTTTTCTCTCACAGGGGTTGTTCAGCCAGGGAGGGTGAGGGTACATCTGACATGGAGCTACGTTGCCATGCCGCTTGTCTTAAAGGTGCCTTGCCCCGCCGCCCCTGTCTAGTGTCTCCTCCCCCTTCCCGGGGGAGCAGCCCCAGCAAGAGAAAAGAAGCATGCGCTTGCTCCTGCCGTTTTTCCATTTGAAGGAAGCTTCACGTTTCTTTGGCTGCGGCACAGTCCTTCCAGAGAAGGCATTTGCTGGGTGACAGCGATGGGAGTGAGGATCATGAGGGCAATGGGAAGGAGGCTCCACAGCTGCTTCACTAAGTGCAAGAAGCGGGTGCCGATTCCTTTGTACTCCAGCAGTGCCTCCTCTTCCTTCTCCTAGGTTGCTGCCACAGTGCAGTCCCATTGCTGCTGGTGGTTCTCCTCTGCTCTGCCTCATGGGGAAGCTGTATGAGCAGGAGAGCACACTCTGGGACTGGGACTTCTCGTCCACACCCATGATCTTGTGATCAAAATTCAGATGCTTAGCACTTGGTTCATATTTATGACTGTTGCTATGTCCCAGGGTCATGTGATCATCTTTTGAGACCTTCTGACAAGGAAAGTCAATGGGAAAGCCAGATTCACTTAACAACCAGGTTACTAACTTATCAACTGAAGTAATTCAATTAACAACTATGGCGAGAAACGTCATAATATGGGACAAAATTCACTTAACAAATGTTTCACTTATCCACAAAAATGTTGGTCTCAATTGTGGTCCTAAGTCAAGGACTACCTATATTGTTTTAAGACAAGTTTTGAAAAAAGAACTACCTTCATTATTTGCAGCATTTTGCTGCTAAATCTGCAGTAAAATTGAGACTGCAAAAATTCTGGTGCATGAGGCAAACTCATTCATTTAGAATTTGAAGAACTCATTCCAGCAACACTTAACAGTCCTAAATTCTGGAGGAAGGGAGAAGGTCCAAAGATGTAATGTTTTTGAAGGAAGGGGCTTTTGGTGGGAATTTTTTGTGTTTACAAGCAGTAGTACAGTCTAAAGAAGGAATGTCCAACTTTTGCATATTTCAAGTTTGTATACTACGTTGAGGATTAATATTTCAAAAAATGAGCAGTACCACTTTTAATTTTCTGAGGTAATTTTCTTCTTTGTTACAAGACACATGCTGAGAATCTTGTTTTGGAATTATAGATTCTCCCATTGATTATCGTCATCGAGAAAATCTATCTCTGTGGTTGCTAAGAGCTGATAATGACTTGATGGCACATAATCAATCAAACCAATCTATACCTTTAAAGAAAAAGGTTTCAGAGGAGTTCACCAGAAGTGGGATTGGAGCTCAAAAGAACTTTTTAAAGTATACTTGCAGTTTGCTTTTTGGTGTATGGGAAAGTCAACGTGGAGATTTTAAGAGATCCAGTGGGTGACTTACATCTCATATTTTGCCCCGTAAAGCTTTGAGGAGAGTATCTGAAGGCTGCAAAAAGTGTGCTGATAGCTGCAGGAAGCCATATCATAAAGTGAAAATCATCACACTTACTAATGTACACACAGCATTATAACAAACCAAATCAAAACAATACAACACTTAAGTCAATTAATTAGATGCTACTACGATGAGATGAGTGCTATTTCAAAATTACTCCGAAGACCAAATTATTCTATGGTTTTAAACCTCCCAGAGTTACTCAGGTTTAGAAATTTAATAAATAAATGAAGACATAATCTAAAGTACTGCACAATTACAAGCACCATGTGCAAGTTAGCTAGAAAGTAAACAGCATATTATTCCCCACCTTCACAATAAATGTACATGTAATCCTTCCATTACAACAGTAACTGAGACAGGGATTGCTGTTGCTAAGCAGTTGTGAAGTGTGGTGTCACATGACAATATTGTTTAGCAATAAGAATCCAGCCACCCCATTGGCCATCATAAGCTCAAGAGGCACAGGTCATTAAGCGGGAAGCGTTGTGAGTCCCAGGTAAGGAGTACAAGAGTGCCACAGGGAAGAAGTGCTGGGAGGTAAGGAGGACACCAGGGTGTGCAAGTGCAAAGATATTGAGGGAAGGAGGATGCGCCACAGTGCACAGGAATACTGTGTGTGTGTGTGGGAGGGAATTTACCAGAGTGACTTGTGACCTTCCCTGCTCGCTTCTCCAATGACTTGTTTGTGGAGAGCCATCAGGAAAGATTGAAAATGGTGATCACATAACTATGGGGCACTGCAACCATTGTAAGTGGGTGAACAAGTAGTTGGTAAATGAGTACTACCTGCAATTCTTTCCAACAAGAGTTTTTCTTACTCTCTTTATTTCTTTTTTGCTGCTTCTTTACAATCTAGGCAGTATTAATAAAATGACAAAGCAATAATATTTTCCAGCAGATTCATACTGAGAGCAATTATTTTTTTCAAAATGTCTTGAAAACTTAGTACCTTAAAACAAAATGCATGCTTGCATGCCGTACAGACAGCTGTCTATCCTCATTCAGCCAAAATCAGAGGACAGCATTTCAAATATAACATATTTCAGGACTGGAAGTCTTGATTATGACAAGGCATGAAGTTATAGCTGATACAGTACAGTCTTTCTTAGTACTTCCACGATTTTATAGTAATCCAGGCATTCTAGACATCTTGGGCCAGTATACGTTCATGAAGTCATTATGCATTGCAATCCTATACACCCTAGAACATAATCTCAAAGTGTTCAGTAGGTTTATTACCAGCTCAGTCTATAAAGGGTAGCATTATAGTCTTCATTTAAGGTAATTCATTTAGCATACGTCACAAAGCTCCTTCTTATAACTATTAAAAAGAACCATGTATGCTAACTTGGAAACTCACATTTTATGAAGAATTCTAACTAGGTTACTTATTCAATCATATTTTTCATTTTGCAGATTTAATTCAGAGAAAATGGAAAAGAAAGTACAGGTAGTCCTCATCTTATGACCAGAATTGAAATCAGAATCTCCATTTGTAAACAAAGTGGTTGCTAAATGAGCTGTGTCAGATTTTATGCCTGTTTTTGGCACAGTTGTTGAGCGAATCACTGCAATTGTTAAGTGAATTACATGGTCATTAGGCACATCTGGCTTCCCCCATTGCCTTTGCTTGTCAGAATTCAGTTGATAAAGTTGCAATGGCGATCACATGAGCCCAGGACATTGCAACCATTGTACATGTATGTATGTGGTTGTCAAGTACTCAAATTTTGATCACATGGATGTAGAGATCTTGCAACAGTTGTAAGTGCAAGGACTGGTTGTAAGTCACTTGTTCAATTGTAACTTGAACAGTCGCTAAACAAATCATTATAAATCAAGGACTATCTATACACCCTTCCCATGTATTTGGAAATAAAGCTACCATATCAACGATAAAGAGATGAATAACGCTACCTCTATTTTGTATTACTTTATAGATTGAAATAAAGGCACAAAAATTAATATATTTTACTTCAATAGTAATAGACTGCTTTTTATAGAGTAGAGGTTTGGAGCTCCTCCATATTATCAGTAAATCCAAGATAAGAACCTCAGTAACCGCATTATTTTAAATATCTAACTATTCTACCTGCTCTGTAATCCAGAGAAAATGAGCTATTACCCCTTATCAGAAAAGTATCAAAATTATCTGGCACTAAGAACTGTATCATTCAATGGAATCTTCAAATGTGATGCACTATTAATACATCTAAGATCCAAGATGTATCATCTGGTAGAGGACATAGCAATCAAGAGCTATCCATGCCAGAGAAAAATGAGAATTCATTTCCGTGCTTCATCAATAAAGCACACCGAATAACTTTGCTCCAGCAAAAAATTCAACATCTTTCATAACCTGACCTTCCTGAAATGTCTGTAGCAAGGACAAAATCCTAGGTAATTATAACATTAGAATACAGCTACTGTTAGAAAGGAATCCTGGATAGAAAACAACATGTCTATAATATGTGTATTATAATTTTTATATTGTAGCCTAGTTCTTTCAGCATAAGGATTCAGGTATGAATGCATGTTTGAAAATAAACTGCAAGAAAAAAGAACAACCTCTCTTGTTTTAAAATTAGTATTTGAAAAGCATAAGGGAAGAGAAATATTCTCGACCTAACACTGAGTAAAATGCTTGTATGTCTGATTGAGTGCACTCCTTTGAATCAGCCTTGACAAGGTTGTACAATTTTCTTAGCAACATTTTAGAAGTGATTCACCATTGCCTTTTTCTTAGGGCTGTAAGAGAATGAATGGTACAAGGCCCTATAGTTGACTTCTGTGGCTAAGGCATGAATAGACCTTATGCAGAACACCAGGTTTTCGAATCACATTAAATAAAGTTCTGATATTTGAAAATAATTTACAGATAGTTTTTGTACCATGAGTTTAGAACAGGATACAGAGACAAAGTTTGGTCTAGTTGATTAAGGTACTAAACTAGTAATCGTGAGAGCATGAATTCTAATCCCATTTTAGTGACTGAGCCATCACTGTGTCTCAGCCCTAGGATGGAGGCATTTCCAAAAAACCTTCATAATTAAACTTACCCAGGCAGTCACCAGGAATCAACATGGACTAGAAAGCACACAGAGATGCAAAACTGGCAGAGGAGATGTGAACTAATTTTCTGCTAATAGTAGCAAAAATGATTGGATACATATTCATTAGATTATCTGCAGTTTAAGACACCATCCTGCCTACACATTGTTCAAATTATAAACAAAGTAGGTCAAAAGTGAAAGAAGCAGCATAAGAAAAGAAGCTTCAAGTGATTAATTTCCAAACAGTATTATTATGTGCCTTCGTTTTTAAGCCACTGCCTTATCCTCAAAGGAAGAGCTAATATGTAGGAAGTCTGTGCATCAAAAAAAGTCAAAATCTGCAATCAAAGCATTAAACGTATTTCCATTCTATCAAATAACTTTAAGTATTAACAACTATAATATATTCCAAATATGCAGGCCTAAACCTACGGTACAACTTTTAAAGGAAGAAACTTTATTGATTCTACTGAAGATATTTGTAAGCCAAGATTCATTCCAGAATTATATACATCAACACCAGAGGTGTGTTCCTACCGGTTCTATTTGGTTCTATAGAACCGGTAGTAATTCCGTGATGATGTCACGGAGCCGGTTCTGTTGGTGTCTCCGTGCGTGCTGCCATCTTGGATTTTGCTTCTGCGCATGCGCAGAAGCTAGTTTTTGACTGCCCCGCGCGTGCACTCGAGTCGGGACCCTGAGTGAACCGGCAGTAACAAGATTCAGAACCCACCTCTGATACACACTTAAATATGTATTTACACGTGTAAAAAGTTTTTTAAAAAAACAAAACAAAACAAAACATGTTTTCATAAAAGCATTAAATATAATAAAAATAATGTCTATTAAAAAAACAAAGCAAGCAACACTAATCAGCAAAACAAGCTATAAAAGAAGCAAAACAATTATGAAAACCAGCACCATCTAGATATGTATGTATACTATATATAGTGCAAGACACACAGATAGGGAGACATGCAAATAGATCTCAATTTGATACCATACTGACTGCAGTGAATTTTTAACTGTAGGGATTTTCAATACCTGGGCACAAATCACTGATAATCTCCTTCTATCAAATTTCTAAACACATGTTACTTATTTGAGGTGCCACTGAATCTGTCAAGCTTGACTTAAAGGACTGCATGGACAGGTTTCCCATCTGACCTGTCTCTAACATTAATTTGTTGCTTTTCCAAAAAAAGTCCTATAATGATCCACCCATTATCTTACCATATCTACTGATTATCTCTTTCTCTTTTTCTACTTCCCCCTCAGCCTTGCCAACTTAGTCCATTTTTCTAGTCCATCTACTTGTATGATAAGTCCAATAAATGTGAGTTTATGTTGGCTGATTACTGTCCCAGGGTAAAAACCATAAATATACAATTCAAACTCTTCTCTGTTTAATTCTGGATTCAAGAGATCACACTTGTTATTGTAAATGGTTTCACAATTCCCTCTACAGAAAACACACTACTGTATGCAGACAGTATAGAAATAATGAATAATAATAAGAAATAATGAAATTATAAAGAACTGCAAGAAAATCCAACATTAGAATAAAACATTCCACGCTAATTTGTTAGTTCTCGTCAGGATCTGACTGTAAATAACAGACCTTCAACTCTATACCATTTAATTAAAACTTGGCAGTCTGAATTTTCTCAGATCTTCTATATGGTTCATCTTGATAAGAATCTCTATTGCCAACCATAATGAAGGTGCCTGAAAAAGTTGATTGCCCTCTGTCACTGTGTGAAAGCTGTTTCTCTTACATCTTTGGTAATTTACATTGGCAGCCTTTTCTTCCTGGTTTCCCTAAATGAATGTATTTTATCCTCCTTATCTACACTGAGAGCATATACACCTAAGACAAATTCCGTGTGTGTCCAATCACACTTGGCCAATAAAGAATCCTATCCTATCCTATCCTACTCTACCCTACCCTATCCTATCCTATCCTATCCTACCAGACTTTCTGTTTGGTTTTTCATGGAAGTTAAGCAGTTGCTGGCTGATGACCTAACTGACATTTCTTCCTTAACAACCAGAGTCTTTTAAGTTTAATTTTCACTATTTTGCAACTGCCAAAAAATATAGGAACCTCCCTCTAGGAATAGATAGTTTATCTGGTGCAAAGGGAGGTTAAACAGATAGCCCTCCCCTCCAAAAGGTAATTCCTTGCTGTCAGAAAATTATAGCCTGGGGGCTTCCCTTGAGATAATACGTAAAAGGAAAGTTTCTACACAATAGTTCCAGTAGTACTACTACACAAAATTTACCCCTGCCTTCATGCAGAATCTAGCCCCATCATCAAATACTGGTGAAAGGCAGGAATAAACAATTCAACTGATAGAGAAGGAAATTGGCACATCAAGTATGGATTGTGGAAAACCAAATTCAACACTTACCTTACCTCATCCATCCATATAGATATAAAAGAAACAGAACTTGACCTTCCAAAATAATTTTTGTGTCTTTTATTTAATGCAAATAGCAGAAGAAGAGATAACAATGGAGACAACTTTAAGTGTATAACCAA
The DNA here is from genome assembly GCA_032467955.1 of Pseudoxenodon macrops. Classification (NCBI taxonomy): domain Eukaryota; kingdom Metazoa; phylum Chordata; class Lepidosauria; order Squamata; family Pseudoxenodontidae; genus Pseudoxenodon; species Pseudoxenodon macrops. The sequence continues at coordinate 176,298 of JANHFT010000369.1, read as the reverse complement.
GTACCTCACAAAATATACAGTGCAAACTCTGATCTGCAAAATATAATGCATCATGAAATACAATATAAAAATGCAAAAGAAATAAAAGTTAAGCTAGGAAGTATTCGTCTGAATATCAATTGCTAGGAAACACAAATGGAAAAAATGTTCAGCATTAGAAGAAAAAAATGTACGAAGAGAGGGACGGAGGAAGAGAGTGACAGAGACAGAGACAGACACGAAGAGAGAGATATGGAGATGCTTCAATCAATAGTTGCTGCCATCTTATTCAGATAAAGTTCTCTTATACAGCTAGATCAGCATTACTCCAGTATGTGTTATTGTCAGGTCACAAAATTTTGTGTGCATTGCTCACAAAATAATTTTTTATTATCGTATTAATGAATGGTCACAAATTGAGGTAGTTGCTACCCAAGGAGTGGGGGTACAATGCAATGAATTCTTAAAAACAAATTATTGGGGGAACATTTCAGTTACTTCAATTTAGCGTTGCCTTTCTATTTCAGAAACATATCAACATCCAATTAATATCCCAACCTATGCCAACTTTACTGTCCATTATAATAGATAATGGACTTTACTGTCCATTATAATAGATAGTGGACAGTAAAGATAACCTGCTTTTATCAGGCACAACTGGACAAAATAGCAGAAATGTAGCTTTTTTTAAATAGAAAAATTTGCAAGTTTTCAAATTTCCAATATCTATTCCTTAGGCAATAAGTACATATCATTTGTTTGTTTGTTTGTTTATACACATTGGCACATACACAAACATTTGTTGTATGTCTATACATGTATGTGTGTGTGTGTGTATTTCCAAACGGCAGATCAACAATTTTACCAGATTCAACCTACATCACTTCCATATATGATGTTATTATTTTCATGTCTGAAGACTCATTTTTTGTTTCATCTACAAGTGTAACATATTTGAACATCTATTATATTCTTCCCTGGAATTTTTTATTTTATTTCCCTTATAAATAGATCTTTAAAACTCAGAATGGTGGTAACCATTGTTAAACCTATTGTCCAATTGGCCTAATAAATACATTCTTAGATATAGATTTCAATTTTAAAAGACTAATCAGCACACAGATAGGACCACACACACACAGGATGTCTCAAAACAGCAAACTAATCTGCAAACATCAATTCCAAATTTTCTCAATCAAGATGTAACAACACAACCAACCAACCCGGTCACAGCAACAAAGCCAACACCCCACCCACACCTCCCCACCAGTATTTATAGAGAGACGGCAGCTCTGATCACGCTTTGCTCACACAAGCACCAAGCCGAAAGCACCAGCCTGAAGATGACGAGTGAGACCTCGTCGAAACGTCGCCAAGATACGCTCAATCTTACATGGGAAAAGACCCGATTACACCAAGACTTGCGCGTGTGTGTGTGTGTATCTCATATATTACATATGTTTACATTGCAAGATATTTTTTAATTTGTTTTTATTGCAATTTTTATAAGCCTCTATCATATAATTAACAAATCTGTGACATTATTCATATAATTAACATCAATATTCAATATATTACATACATTCTAATTACAATCAATCTAACCTTATGTACATTTTTATTTTTTATTTCTATTGTTTATCCATTGATACCAATTCTCCCACACCGCATATTATTCTGAATCATCTTTTCCCTTTAACTCTAATGTGAGCTTGTCCATTTCTGCACACTCAAATATTTTATGGATTACTAGTCTCTCTGGTGGGATATTGTCTTTCTTCCAGAATTGTGCAAAGGCAATCCTTGTTGCCATTATTATGTGTAACATCAAGTACTTTGACCTTCTATTGTAATTCGCCCTAATAATCCCCAAAAGAAATATTTCTGGTTTGAATTCTATTTGACATTTGGTTAAGTCCTGTAACCAATTCTGTATGATCATCCAAAATCTTGGGGCATAACCACCATGAAGGAAGGAAGACATTACCTTGTCCCTGTTTACATTTCCAACATTTTGGTTGGAAGATATATTTTTGTCATTTACCTTTATTTTGATTAAATAATTCTGAATAGGACCCATGTGTCTTAATTAGGATAATCCACACAATATTCTAAAACACTGGAAATATAATGAAGTGTAAAAATATTCTTTTGTAACAGGCATATACTGTACTTAAAGCCATTTCAAAGCCAGAATGATATAATGCAAATAATCAGCGAATCAATCACATTGATGTATTGTAATGCAATAGAAGGTATGCCTTTTATTTAAAAGTTTATTTTGAGGCATAAAAATTGAATGCATGCCTCATGTCCTAGGGTTAGGGCATCTACTTTGAACCATGGCATAAATATGGCTAAACAAGTAATGCACTATATTATAATTCTAGTATAAACAGCCATACAATTTGCCATGTATTTAATTCTTTCCTCATATAGAAAAGTAGCAAAACATTAACATTTTTTTCCCAAAACATTTTGAATATTGTTTGCCTAATTGAACAGGGTTTTTAAAATAGCTTATTTCAATGTCTTATCATGCTTTTGGATAGATCACTCATTTTCAAAAGGTATTTTGCAATGTGCTATGAATACTCTGCTGTTTAGAGAAAGAATAAGATCTAGCTTAATGATTCTTTGGATCCTGACCTTAACTTGTCAAGTTAGTGATTTGTTCACTGTCCTTGCATGTGTCTGAAGAACCAAGTAGAGCTTGATGAATTTCATAACTGCCCCTTCACCTTCATGCACAAAGACCTTGTGCACTGAAGACTAAGTATTCAATGTAAGCCTCCAAGTTATCAAATTAATGTAACGATAAACCATTTCACTAGCAACTAATAAAGCAAGCAGTGTATTCATTCTAGAAATGAATATATTGCAATTAGTAATTCATTTGAATGAATCTTTAATATTTCAGACTGGCATAACAGGCCTTAAATAATTTGTGTGTTAATTGTGTGCATGTAAAAGATTTATATATGAGTATATATTATAGCTATTAAACTTTTAAAGCATCTTCTGATACATATGGAGATTAAATGCATTTTATTCTTATACAGTTGTCTATATCTTCAATGTAATTGGTTTCCCCCCCAACGTATTATGATAAAGAAATGGTCTACAATACCTTTTCGTAGCAACAGTTATTCTATTATTGCACAACAGTACACCCAATCATATACTTATTAGCATTTCTAACTTGGAGGTTCAATCAGATTTCTCAACCGGTTTTAATACCATAAGCTTCAGCATACTTCAGAATAATCTATCTAGAATCACACAAAAAATATCATGTGGACTCCAATCTTTGCTACATATCAAAATGCCAGTTTATTGGAGCACGTTTGAGCAATAATCTTCTCAACATCCTCACTACTGAAATCCTCGAGTTTGGAGATGCTTCAGGATTTCACTAGAGCATGACTTTGTCAATTGCCTAAGGCACACCTCTTACACAAATTACTTAACATTGATGCCTTTTATTTTATTATGAATTATTGTCGGTCCTCTACGATCTGATCTCGATTTCCTAGTTCTTGCTTAAAGAGCAGGAAGGTCTTTCCATAACTCCATCTTGTGCACCTGATCAGGAGACCCTTCAAATAATCATTCATGCCTTAATCACTTTATAGTTGGATTATTTCAATGCACTCTATATGGAGCTGCCCTTGAAAACCCATTTGGAAACTACAGCTAGTCAATAAAGCAGTGATATAGGCAGTGATAGGCATGCTTCAGCATGCCATGTGACACCCCTGCTCCATGGGCTGCAATGGTTGCAAATGAGGTTCTGAGTGCACTTCATGATGCTGGCTGTTATAATGCCCTTTGTGGCACAGACCTTGGCTGTTTGAGGGACCATTCATCTTCCATGGTTTTTGCTAACTAGTAAGAGTGGGCAGAGTGGTACAATTCCTGGTTTTATCTATTAAGCATGGGGATCCAGGAAGGATATTCTGTTGTGGTGCCTGCTCCCACAGTAACAACATTTCCAAAATCCATGTGGCTCTCACTCTGATGTTGCTCCAAATGTCCTTTAAATCCTGGCTATTTCTCCAAACTCTAGAATAGAGTGGTTGCTGAGCTCCTGTTGGGTATATCTGGTCCTAGACATAGATTGTTTCAACTCCTTCCCTCAAAACGACACTATAGAGCACTGCAAACCAAGACAACTAGACACAAGAACAGTTTTTTCCCGAACACCATCACTCTGCTAAACAAAT
>JANHFT010000369.1:127811-138696 GCA_032467955.1 Pseudoxenodon macrops | reverse complement strand
CTTATTTTAGCACATGCGCTCAAAAGCCTGATTGGGCTTATTATCCAGGGAGGTCTTATTTTCAGAGAAACAGGGTAATACTGTTTATTATTTTTATTTATTTATTTCATCAAGCTTGTATTAGATAACAGATATAACTATGAATACATGAAATGGCTATGAATAAAAGGGAACATTAGGACAGGGATGGTAGGCACGCTGGTGTGCTTATGCATGTCCCATGCAGTTAACTGTGATATGTCTTTAAAATTGCTCCTTTAAACCTTTTATCAACCTCTGAAGCATTGGTAAAATGGCATACCAGAAACAGAAAAGAGGAATTGCTATAAGGAAACATCACCTTAGCAATAATCATCCTTTCTCTTTTGCTTCCAAGCTGGTAAAAAAGAGCAGTTTTGCTTCCTCCTTTTTATAAGATGTGTTAGACATACAAATAGTGCTGAGATGAAGATAAAGATTGGCCTAAAGGTAGATTATATCAGAAAGGTAATAATGGCTCTATTGTAAAATGTCCAATGAAATCCCTCTAGAGATAAAAATCGTTTGAGTGCTCTTTTCCATGTGAAAGAAATCATCTACCTTTCATTTTCCAAAGCAGTTCTGGAAAGGAGAGATGCAATAAAAAGCAAACAGAATAGCAGATATTTAAAATATCTGATTATTATCATTAATATTTTTCTTCAGAATCAGATCCAACCTATGCTGTAGGAGATAATTCTGTATCTAACACTGTAAGACCCATGGTGGCGCACTATTGCAGGCTAATTATGCCGACTGCCAGCAGTTTGATTCTCACCAGCTCCAGATTGACTCATCCTTCCATCCTTTTGAGGTTGATAAAATGTGGAGTCAGATTGTTGGTAGCAATAGGAAATTTACAATTTCTTAGAGAAGCACTGTGAAGTGCTGTGCACTGTAAAGCACTGTGAAGTGGTATATAAGTCTAAATGTTATTGCTATTACAAATAACACTTGTTCAAATGCCCACCTGACAACAAAGTTTCCAGAATTACCATCTGACCAGTTTGCACACTAGAATCCATTAATCTAAGCATGTGGAATAAAAGTAATTTCTTGGAAAAGAGCATTTTGTCTTTCTTTTTTACTAAAAAAAACAAAAAACCCAAAAGACTTCAAAGATGAATTAAGATATATTAAGATTTTTTTTTAAAACATAAATGAAGACAATGCCACTTTAGGAATAGAAGGAAAACATCTATGGAAGATAAACTTTAGTTGCTCAGTAAAGTAACTTTTAATAAAATTTCATAGGCACACAAATATTAATCTGATCAGTTTGCCACATTCTATGTAATGTGTGTGAACTACAACTTAGAGAGAGAGAGAGAATGCATAGAATATGTAGAATCTGCCATTAGCTTTGAGATGTGTTATAAACTCTTGAAGGTTAGCTCAAGTACCCCTGGGATAACAGTAAAGTGTTACACTGCACTTGATCCCTGAGAGAGAGAGGTGTAATTTGTTGAAGTTATTTGTCTTCTATAAAACACACAAACTCTCCCTTGTTTTGGAAAATTGTTCAGAAAGGCTTTGAGAAAGGACAAAATTCTTGACTTATAAAAACAAGCATTAAAAAAAATTCTATGTGATCTAATGAACACTAAACATTGGTAAATAATATAGGGATATGGATGAAAGAAAGAAAAATCAACTTTATGTAGCATCAAACAAAATTATAGTTCCAAAATTATGGAAAGTAGCAGTTGTACTTTAATCTTCACTGGTCAACCCTACCTTGAGTACTGTGTCCTAATCACCAAAGTTTAAGTGGATCTAGACAAAATGCACTAGAAGGATACTCAGGGAAACTAGGATATAAGTCCTGTAAATAGAGACTGGAAAGACTGAATGTAGTCTTGAAAAGAGAATGAAGAGAAATAGGATACCACACTTCTGACATACCTGAAGGATATTACTGTATACAGGAGCCAAGACTTGTACTTAAGCATTCCAGAAGTGAAGACATAGAATAATGGAATCAAATTATAGGAAGACAGACTGTGAATGAATATAAGAAAAGAAGACCTTTCTAATATTAAAAATAGTTTGGGAGTGGAACTAATTCTTCAAGGTTGTGGTAGAATTCATTTATTTTCACTGAATGTATTCAAATGTCCATCAGAGATGCTTTAATTTGCATTTCTGCACCAAGCAGGATTGGGTTTACTGATTTAAATTATTCCAAATATCATAATATAAGTTCATAAGTAGAACACAAGACTCTTAAATAGGTGAGATTAAAGTTAAGTGACATGGTATGGTCACATATTGTTCTTAACAATAGACACCAAGAAACTTATGATGCCTCCACAAAATTCTTAGCATGAGGTATTTTGAAAATCACTCCATCTGAACAAGATCTCATTTTGTTTACTTTGCCTACTAGTAAGAGCTTCCAGCAAATTTGTGAAATCCTTTACAAAATTGTCACTTTAGAATGTAAAAGAAATTGTATGAATATTTGCACCACATTGTTTCAAGGCCTATGAATCAGGCCAGTTCAGCCGGTAGCAGTGGCGGCCGGACGTCATCAAGAATGCTCTGCGCATGTGCAGAAGCGTCGCGCATGCATGCTCCTGTTCCCGAACTGGTAGCAAAGGTAAGTGAAACCCACCACTGCTATGAATCTTATTATGAATTACATTTTATACACTGAAATTGCGTTTTAAGTAGTTCGGTATGAGCCAGTTGGTATTCAATTAAGTTTAAGGCTTTACCATTCTAGAAGGGATAACATGGAATAATGAATTCAAATTACAGAAGAACAGAAAATGATTGAATATTAGAAAATAAGTCCTTTCTAGTATTAAAAGTAGTTTGGGAGTAAATCATGAGAGTGTGAGTTCTTGTCCCACCTCAGACATAAAGCTAGGTGACATGGGCTAGTAACTCTCTCTCAACCCTAGGAAGCAGGCAGTGGCAAACAGCTTTTGAAATCTTCCCAAGAAAATCACAGTGAATTGTCCAGGCAGTTGCCAGGAGTAAAAAAAAAAACCAAAAAACTGGCTTTAAGACATGCACACACATACTTTATAATCAAAAAACTAATTTCATTGAACTAAAACAACTGAAACAAAATCAATCATGTCATCAATTAAAAATCATCACAGATGTATTTTTAACCCTAATTTAAAGACCAACAATTTATCACCTAATCTCAGCAGGCACAGGGCATGTCCCAAATTTTTAGGAGTACACATACATGGAGAAGGCCTCACATCATATATGTGTAATTCCCCAAACAACTATGAAAGTGATCCAAAAGAATACTTCACTTTGGATGGCTTAAGATAAAATAATTTTTAAAAGGTAATTACAAGCATTTACTGTAAGAAAGAGAAAATATTTTTCTTCTTCTCTTTCTATTCCTAATCATATAAATTTCAAACCAGGAAAAGGGGAAGTCATGGTGGAATTATCAGTATATCTGAAGCTGGGTTCTGAAACTTTTCTTAAAAATCTGATTGGTCCTATCTTTAAAAAAATGAGCATATGGGTAATCCTTGACTTATGTATCAATATGTGACAACATATTGTTGTCACATATTACAGACCCCTCGCATCCTGGTCATGAATTGTTTCAACTCCTACCCTCAAAACTACACTATAGAGCACTGCACACCAGAACAACTAGACACAAGAACAGTTTTTCCCCGAATGCCATCACTCTGCTTAATAACTAATTCCCTCAACACTGTAAAACTATTCACTAAATCTGCATTACTGTTACTATTAATCTTCTCATCGTTCCTAACACCATCTCCTCCCACTTATGACTGCAGGACTGTAACTTTCTTGCTTGTATTCTTATTATTTATATTGATTGCTTCCTAGTATGGTTTGAATGCTTATTTGTACCATATGACTATCATTGTTGTACCTTATGATTCTTGATGAGTGTATCCTTACTTTTATGTACACTGAGAGGATATGAACCAAATACAAATTCCTTGTGTGTCCAATCCCACTTGGCCAATAAAGAATTCTATTCTATTCTATTCATGAAGTCTTTAATGGAGCCTAGAATTTCCACTGTAAGTGATGGTGGTTAGATGTTGAAGCACCTATGTGACCAGACTTGATTTTATGACTTTTTTTTACAATGGCTATTAAATAAATACAAAGGTTGCTAAGCAAATCAATGTATTCCTATGGGTGTTTTTTGCCCGAAACTGCTGAAAACAGGTCAACAAATGTCATTAACCATGGCCATGTGACTGAGGAACACTGCAACCTGCCAAAAAGGTGAGCCAGAATCTGAAATGCGGTCATGTGATTTTGGGGATAAGTGCAGCCATCAGAACTCCAGAAAGGAGTCATACAGAGCCTTTGGCGGATTTGTTGTAACTATGAATGGTCGCTAAGTGACCAATCATTAAGCAAATATCTGTATACTCTGCACAAATTTAAGATATATAATAGTATTGCTGATTTGCTACAACACAACAACTGCAACATACCAAGAAGCCTGATTCTAACAAAAAAGAGTTCATCTAAATCCAATGGAAGACCAGTGAAACCTTAATAGAATTTGCATCAATCCTGAAAGACATAAACGAGAAGCATCAAAACTTGAATTGTATCCAAGATTGAATTGGAAGCCAGCAGAGCATGAAATGCACTAATGTGGCATACATTCACATTGATTGAGTTTTTCCTTGTTCTGATGACAGAAATCTTACATGTTGCTATTGCTTAGCTATGGCTTATACAGTGTCTCTAGGCAGTTAAGCCTGAGAGATGTTATAGATACTACTGTCAATTCTCATTTGCACCAAAAAAAGTGAAGACAAGAACATATAGGAGAAGCAAGAACAAGACATACATTATGCTCAGGTGGAAGATGGCATTTTTAGTGCCAGAAATGTCTGATTACCCAAAAGGTTTGTGATTCATAGTGATTGCTGGTGATCCAAAATCACCATTAAAACCAGAAGGGAAAAATATAAAGAGACCTCATCTAAATTGTTCTAATTCTATTTTTGCATTTCAGCATGCCCACTCATTTATTAATGCTACCTTCAGGTTCTCAGTAACATCCCTAGAGAATGTATGCATTAATGCTTGTTTTGTTTTGTTTTTGCCTAGAAATTATTTCAGTTGGAATTTTCTGTAGTTTGCTCATTGGGTTTATGGTTTACATAACTGGAAAGCAAATATCTAACAAGTAATTCACCAGTGGCATTTGTTAAGCGCAAAATATGAGCACTGACAACAACCAACTAAGTTTAGTGTTTGAAACTTGCATTTCTACATGCTGCTTACTTTTTTACAAATAAAAACAAACAAGTAAACCACCCCATCAAATTTTATAATGGAATACAGATTTTTATAGAGCTTTTTTGGTCAAAATAATTGATTATCCTATAAATGCATTTTATCTGGTGTCCACAATAGCAAAAATCTAATACTATAATGATTGTTACCTACGTACACTTGTTTTGAATAATCCAGGTATAGCCAACTTTTGTGGATCAACAAAAGCAACTTCACAATGATTGCAGATTCTTCTTTAGAAACAATAACGTCTGAAATAGTGTCTAAAATGCACTGTGAAGTACAAAAGTGACCTCAATGTTTATATATTCTATGGATGCATCCTAGGCACAATTTTGTGGTAACATAGGAGAACACAAAACAAAATTTTCCCTTACCTAAAAAGGAAGTACAGTATCACCTACTTCAATTTAAAAATATTAGCCTCAATGTAACATTTTAAACCCAAACTCAAGGAAATAGGTTATGATCCATGTACAGAGTCAAAGATTGTAATCAGGGAATTAGTTCACCATCCCAAATTATCCATCAGTCTTTTTGTACCACCTGAATTCACACATAATGTACTTAATGTGAACGCATTTTTGTTGAAAAAAAACTATAAGCATTATGGTTTTGAGAATTATACTAACATAGCCAATTAAACGAATCATTTTATGGCTACTCTTGTCTAGTACCAATTATATCCCAATATCTGGGCTCCAAGATACATAACTAAAAAGGACAATTATGAAAAGTGGATTTTGACGGACAATATGGAAATACTTCTATTTCCATATTGTAAGTACACAGATATCTATGTAACAAGAAATGCTCAGGTGATTAGGCAAATTTGTACCATTGTGCATTGCTGCAGAATACATAAGAACGTTTCATTTCCACAAGAGACACACAAAGTAACAGATGCTGAATAAAACTCACAGAAGAGATAGTTCTAGGCACCAATGCAATTTATTTGTGAAGAGAATTACTTTACCTAGGTGAAATATTCTAATAGCAATCACTTATTATCATATGTGTATATATATATATACACATCCTGTTTCCCTGAAAATAAGATAACCCCTGGATAATAAGCCCAATCAGGCTTTTGAGCACATGCGCTAAAATAAGCCATCCCCAAAAAATAAGCCCTCCCCAAAATACAACAGCAGCCATGAGGTGACCATACTCGCTGCCTCCTGCACCTCAAAAATAATAAGACTTCCCTGAAAATAAGGCCAAGCATTTATTTTGGAGGTCAAAAGAAAATAAGACCCTGTCTTATTTTAGGGAAAACACGGTGTGTGTGTGTGTGTGTGTGTGTGTGTGTGTGTGTATTTGTGAATTTGTAAATTCCATGTTAGTCTGTTCAATATTGTATTTATAGAAGTCTTAGTATTCCAATAAAGTTCAATAGCTTGCATACAGTATCTAGCATTTTAGTATTCAGCCCTATTCCAGTTCTCTTTCATGTGTACTCCTTCAACATCTAAAAGGATTATTAAATTTCTGTATAATGAAATTTCAAATCTAATATATATATTATCTTTTTTTTTTAAACAGACAGGATATCTGCCATTTTCTTAGCTATTAGTTTTACCTTCTAGCACTACTAATATTAGTACATATTCAAGTATATTCCTTCCACTGCATTCCCAAAGTATAGCTATTGTAAGTATTTGCTATTCAGAAAGCCAGTATGGTGTACTGATTAAGGCATCTGACTAGAAACCAGAAAGCTCTGAGTTCCAGTGCTGACTTGGGCACAGAGCCTGCTGGTAACCTTGGGCCAGTCATATTCTCTCAGCCCTAGGGAAGGAAGGAATGGTAAACCACCTTTTAAAAAAACTTTGCCAAGAAAATTTTAGAGATTTGTTCAGACAGTGTCCAAGAATCAGACAATTGAATAGAAGTGGTGGGGACGGGACTGCTAATGTGTGACATTCAGCCAAAATACTGATTCTAGGCAGGACTCAGGGAGAAAAAATTGGGAGGGGGGAATGCACTAGCCTTAATATAGATGGCATAACTTGTATTCCCTCAACCGAAAAGGTGCCAAGTCAATTACCTATCAATGACTATGCAGCCACTGCAGATTTTTAGCTGCCCTTTAAACCTTAATGATCACAAAGTTGTAACTTTTATCAGTAACACACACAAAAATGTCAAGGTAGTAGGAATTCCTGAACCTACTTAATTTTAAGTTAGATTTTTCTATCGATTTTATTAAACTTTGGGCTCATTGTAGTTACTTACTAGATTTCCAATGTACTGGGAGAGGGCAAAGAATAGCAACAATAGTAATTGCTCTAATATATTGCTGAATGGAAGTTTGAAGAATACAAATAGCAATTTACTCAGCCCTGTTGATATATAAAATTAAAATGTTATTCCAATGGCGTATTCACAGGTGCTTCTTGAAACTACAGGGGAAAGGTAAGCATCCTTCGGTTCATTTATCAAATTTCTGTATTTCTTAGGTACAAAGGTGATAAAGAGTAATTTATATGACATTTTGAGTACAGAGTGATTTATCATTCATCTTATTCAGGTGCATGTCCTCTTAGCTAAAAGGGTCATTATTTTTAACAGCTAATGTACTAAGATTCCAAAGCTTACAGTGCATATAACTTCTTGTACTTGATCTGAATTACATTCACACTAACACATTTAATTTAGCATTTCCATTGCCATATAACTACATGCTGAAATAATTACCCAAACATCTTAATTTTACTAAAATTAAATGGAAGCCTAAGATAACTCATAATTGAAATCAAGGCTAGGGAAACAACCTCGATTTATCTGCTACAAATCAATCCTGAATTACGATTTAAAGACTTATCTGAAAATCCCAGTGGTCACTCCTATTAGAAAGCACTGATAACCTGAAAATTTCCAAATATTGCTAGAGAGTTCTTTAAAATTTATGTTCTGAAGAAGCTCTACTTCAAATATTTAAGATAAAAACTGAATGATAGTTCTCCAGTCCAAAATGCCCATATCATTTGCCTACAACACTGCAAATCGTATACCATTCTAACTTGGCACACTGAATTCAAATCAAAAGATGGTCAAGGCAAAACAACACAACTCCCACATATTTATCTCATAGCAAATTCATTAATCTAGCTGAATTTATGCAAAGGGAGTTTACTTAAGATCAGACTTAAGAGTCACTCAATAGTTCTTGAGTTATTTTATTCAATGAACAAAGTGAAATTCATTTTAAAAAGTTAGCTCATTATATTGAAAGTATACTATAGTTATGCAACACTGCTTAGCATGCCAAGTTAATGATTTTACATCTTAGCATCTAGCCTTGTCTATCATATTCCATTCTAAGCACATAAGGCAAAGAATAAAATGAAAAGAGAAATTCAGGGCTAACTGCTCAACTGTTTAATTTGCAGCTGTTTAATTAAAACATTTTCACCTATGCCTCCAGAATCAGTCAACTATGACAAAAACCTTTACTTGTTGTCTTTAATGATAATACAAAAAGAGTCTTCATTAAGAAATATTTTACACAGCCAAAAGAGGTCTATATCAGATAGATGTGGAATGCAGACTATAAATTAGGAATATTTATAGCAATACTTAAAGAAAGCCTTGACAAACTTCATGTTACCTCTACAGAGTCAGTACATTGTTTATTTGTTCCCCAGGGAAATGAACTTAATGAAATAAATGATACAATACATAGACAGTGTAACAACAAAAATCTGTTGCAGAAACGTAAGCAGTGTATAATACCCCCCTTTTTTTCAATTAAATAGTCATCTAACATTGTACTTAATGAGTTGAAAGCAATCCATTCCTTGAAAAGATCTCATTTAACCACATTGTCTATTAAGGAAGGAGACTGGCTTTAATAAATTCAGAGAAGACTGAAAAATGTTTACTGCCCATTCATCCTGGAAAAGAAGTGGACACAGCTGATAATGTGACAGCTCTTTATTGAACGTAATCGCTTAAGTCAAAGCAGCCAGAAAGCTTTGCTTGTGGAAATGTTGAAGTGACCTTTCTAACATGCTAATTAACATACCTTCAGGTGTGGATACACCAGCAATTATTTGTAGATAAAGAAGAAGGTATTTTGCTAGCTGTGCCATTTTAAACAAAAGGGTAGAATATAATTCTGATATAAAAGGAAAGCTTTCAAGTTAATCAAAGCTGTCCATTGGATATTTTATTACACTTATTAGTTATTTCTGCAGATCACAGATAATTCTTCCAATTATAGTTAATATCATAAATTATTAAAACCGTATGCCTCATTTGGCAAAGTGATGCTTAGTTAAGGATGCACATGTTTATGGACAAACTGCCCATTTGTTTCTAAACCTTCATCTGCTTCATTCGTATCTTTATTCTAAGGCAAAATTCTCTTTTTTTCTCAATGCCTAAGACGTGTTTCACCTTCTCTCATATTAAGAAACTGGCTCAAAAATTTATACAAACAGTATTTGTATAAGTACTGAGATTAACAGGAATGTCTACTCTAACTGTAAACATGTTCCTCTTCGCTATTCCACCTTCTAATCCCTTTTGATAAAAGTGGCATATAATGCAATAGTGATACTAATAGGATTCTAACACTTCCCCCATAGCTCCCCCCGCCATGCTGTCATGCAGTCTGGACTCTACAGTGAAAATATCTGATTGAGGTCAGTGAGGAGATTTAAAGTCTGGTTAATAAGTTGAAATCTTTTGTGTTCAGGGTGAACACTTCCAGAATACCCAAGTATTATAAGGGAGGGGGGAGAGTCCACTTCGCCCAACTTCTTCACTTATAAGGTCTCCTGAAACAATCTTTTCAGTGACAGGTAACAAGTGACATTTCTCCCAACTTTTTAAAGCCCCAGATCCAGAAACAACATTATAAAAAAAAGAAGTGAAAAGCAAGTCAAAAGTTACTTTTTCTATGGGGGAATTTCAATCTTAATACAAGTGGCCTTAAGTTCCAAATAAAATCTAAGGGTTCTTTGTCAGCTACCGAAAAAGGTACACCCTCTACTAGTGAACGTTTTGCAGTTGCTCCGATCCTGTGCAGATCCATTCCGATCTGGGACAACTTATTCCCAAGGATGGCAGTGCGTTCCTCAATGTTATTATGTACAATAAACCACTTTATTTGGACCCCTTAAACGGAGCATCAGCCTTAAAGCTGCAATTCTACCAGACCCCTGGGGCAGAGGGAGGCATTGAAGGCACATTTCCTTCTACAGAAATATGTGCGGGATCTGAGTGCAAGAGAATTTCAAAAGGGGGGGAGGGGCAAACAAAAAAACAAAAAAAAGCGGGAGGGGGGAAGCGCTCCCCTTTTCCTCCTTCCCCACAAAGCAAATCAAAGCCGGTCGAGCATCACCGCCCAAGAAGCCCCGAGCAACCCCTTTACCTTCTCTGTGGTTGCTGCTGCTGCTGCTGCTGCTGCCGCGGAAAGCTCCCAAGTCTTTGCCAGTGGGGGGATCCCCGGGTGGCACTGGCCCTTTCTAAACCGAGTGGTTGTTTTGCTCCGCCGTAGGAACTCGCCGGGAGAGCAGAGGGAAAGCCCCCCGTCCTGGTCCGGCTTTCATTCGCTGGAGACGCTGCGAAGCGGGGA
>JANHFT010000369.1:40548-57327 GCA_032467955.1 Pseudoxenodon macrops | reverse complement strand
ACCTGACCTCAAGCCATGCCCACAAAATAAGCCACACCCACAGAACCGGTAGGGAAAATGTTTAGATTTCACCACTGTTTCAGATGTTTATTTAGTATTTCACAGGTAAATAAGAAATATGTAAGAATTCGGTAAAAGCTACAATAAATCCTTTTCTTTGGAGACTCATCTTGTGCTGTCTTTTATCTAAATTTAGAAGATGTTCTTTTAAAGAAATTTACACTTATACATTGAAAGAATTAGATTGCAAGCAATGGCATTATCCTTTTCTGCATCCAAGAAAGCTGATTTTTTATCTCAGTATCTTTCTTTGTATGAAATAATGTATTCTGAGCAAATAAATAATGCCGCTTAGATGTTGGGAATATGTGCTTCCAAGACTGACTGCATAATTTTCCCTATCCATTCCATTGTTGGAAATTGGGCTAGAAAATCCATGATTCCCAATCTTCCTGCAAAATTTAGGACACCAATTTTTTTTGTAGCATTTCCCACAAACAAAAGAATAAGCAGAAAATTTCAGCACTATCCTGCCTAATGATACCATCATGTAAGAATCACTGTCCTTAATAGCCCTCAAAAGGCTGAAATAATCATTATAAAATTGCAACCTCCAGCAAAAAGGTAGGAGTCTTCATCTTCACTTTACCTAAAATTAATCTTTTTTGTGGGGATATAGCAAAGACTGCTTGCAATAGACATTGCTATAAGCTGAAAAAGCTGAGTTAGGGAGGACAAGACAGACAGCAAGTTACTTATTTTACAATAAGGATTGAAACAGAGAAAGGGCTAGGATTGGATCTGTGCTGCATGAAAAACATGGCTATGCAGTTTTGAATCTTGTTTGTTGGTAGAGAAAAAATCATCTAAGTGAGGAATTCACTAAATATCTATTTCTATAGTAAAGACTACCAATTCAAGTCTATTGACCTCATATGTTAATGAACAACACTCTCTTTTGCAAACTCTTCTATTATTATAAGTGTCCATATAGAAACAAGGAAGGAAGTGTCAAAATAGAGGTCATGACCCAAACTCCACCTCTTATTGTAAGTACTTGTATTCAACAGTACACTGTAAATTCAAAAGATAGAGCTTGCCCTGTTATGTCATCAAGCCCATTTTGTTGTCATTATGGTTAGGAATGGAAGTCTATATATTTCACGTCTTGAATTAGACTTGTTACAGTTATGTAGCATTTTTTTTAAAGTATATAGACTTCCCCTTCCTATTACAATACAGATTTTTTTTAAAGGAATATAAACATCCTCTCCTCTATTCTCCTCTCCTCTCCTTAAATCTATCCTGTCTAAAGTAGGCAATAATATCTTAACTCTCATGCTTGAAAGCATTAATTCAGCACCCAATTTAACCCCTCTATTTACATACAGTATAAGATATTGTGACTTCATCTTTTTATTATTTTATAGAATACATTTTGAATTTGTTTGACATTTCATATTTTGATGATATATGCGATGATAAAGTTTTCCAGCCTCTTTTTTATATCTTTCTTTTCTTTGTTAAAGCACAGAAAATACAGTTGAGCACACAAGATTGTATTACTATATTTATTCAGGGGAAGTTGCCAATCCTCCCTAGATTATGTTAGATATCAAATTAAGTTATCACTTGATGAATTCTCATCTAGCTCCACAAACTGCCTCTAACCCATGTATAGAAGCAGACTTGCAGCTATCTATAGATATAATTGACATATATAGCTTGAGAGAGCAATTAAACAATACAATGTAATGTGCACACAAGATCTCAATATCATAGCAGCTGTTATGAATTCACAAGAAGCTCATTTACAATTACAGGTAGTCCTTGACTTACAACTATTCATTTAGTTTCAGTACAACGGTACTGAAAAAAAAGAGACTTATGATTGCTTTTCAAATTTGCAGCATCCCCATGGTCATGTGATTCAAAATCAGACAACTGGCATGTATTTAGGATGATTACAATGTTCTGCAGTCATGAGACTGGGATGTTCTGATAAGAAAAGTCAATGGGGGAAACCAGATTCACTTAATCATGTTACTAACTTAACATGATTAAGGGATGTGGTGGCTCAGTGGCTAAGATGCTGAGCTTGTGGATCAGAAAGGTCAGCAGTTTGGTGTTTTGAATCCCTAGTGCCGTGTAACAGAGTGAATTCCCGTTACTTGTCCAATCTTCTGCCAACCTAGCAGTTCGAAAGCATGTAAAAATGCAAGTAGAAAATTAGGGACCACCTTTGGGAAGGTAACAGCGTTCCGTGTCCCTTTGGCATTTAGTCATACCAGTCACATGACTACAGAGACGTCTTCGGACAGCGCTGACTCTTTGGGTTTGAAATGGAGATGAGCACCGCCCCCTAGAGTCGTGAATGACTAGCACATGTGCGAGGGGAACCTTTACCTTTACCTAACTTAACAACTGCAGTGATTCATTTAACAACTGTGGCAAGAAAGGTCATAACATTGAGTAAAAGTCATTTAACAATTGTCTTGTTTAGCAGTGGAAATTTTGGGTTCCATTGTGGTTGTAAAGTGAGGACTACCTATAGACCTTTATTTATTCCAGGGCTTATGGAACCCTTATTTCTTTCTATGGATATGTGGATATATCCATAGCAAACATAATTACATAACAACATATACAATATTGGTTCACATGTCAGAAATCAGATTTTAAGATGATCTGTTTCTACTTTTTGTATATACTAGAACAATTTCAATGTTTCAGATATACCTGCATTATTTCGCTTTTAAGCATTTCAACCTGCATTTCAGCCATGAAATATAAAGTGGTACTTTAAGAAACAAAACAAATAAAATCCTTAACAACTTTTCATGTTGAAACCATGGATCTAGATAATGTGATTAGGATCTGTGGGTCTTTGGAAATATTTCCCAAATGGTCTATTTGTACATACCAAAATGTACATTCTTGGTATGATTGCTATAAAAGTAACATCATTCTGGATTGTAAGACTTCTGTATTTTGCAGTGAGTAAGCTGTATATATGTTTTCTAACTTCACATATATGAATTCCTCATGTTATATGTGTATTCTTAACAAAATGTGAGAATAATGATTCTGTGAGTTCCCAGTAAAGATTTCATTCTTTCCCCTTTTAAACTCTTGGATATTATTATTTTTTGGCTTCATTTAGCATGTAATTTATTATTAAACTAATAAAATGAGAATAATATTATTATTAGGAATACAATATTCATAACACAATCCTATACTGAAAAATAAGTCCCTTTGCATTTTTCTTAACATAGTTTGTGTAGGATTGAAAAAAGTATCAATTTATTTCTTAATTAAAAGCTTACTTTTGATCAATACAATTTTTTGCTTTAAATCAATTCAGTAATGAAACAAGCAACATAAATGCTAATTTACAATACTTGCATACGAATAAGAAAGCTTGTGACAGGTATTTTTCCCCTTTCAAAAGTGATTTCTTTTGCTGAAATGAAAATATGACCCCAGGAACAATATGATAGGATCTCCTATTTCAAAGACGGGAAGTAGTTTGCCTTACAGGGATGGTTCATTTTTTCCCCAATTGCCACAAACCTTTTTTTCAAGGGTTATGGGAATTTCAGCCTCAAAGGCAGAGAGAGAGAGGAAGCATTTCGGAGATTTAATGGGGACCTGTGCTAGGATATTCAGATTGACAGCCTTTCCACTCTTCACTTAGTTACAGTATTTTTAGCCATTTTTGAAGGAATTATTGTTGTAGAAGAAAGATGAAATATCATCACTGTCTTTCTCTGCCCAAGATCTGGAAAGGCTCAGGACCAGGATTGAATTATCAATGCTCAGTCTTACACATTGGCAAAAATAATCAGAACACAAAATACAAACTAGATGATCCACATTGGAAGGTTGTTGAAAAAATGGATGAAATAGAATAGGAGAAAGGGTACAGAGGAGGAAATTTAGTAAACTTGATGGAGAAATGGAATTAATAATTGAACAAATATAATACTATATATGTTATGCAGTTGTAGAAGTATGAACTCTGACAGCAGATTTTGTAAGCTGTGTATGTGTGTGTTGTAAAGATTTTAAATTAAAAAAATATTAAAAAAAAGAATGGGATGAGGTCAACAGGAGACAGATTCCTTCCTTCTGTCAACAGATAAAAATACTTTTTTAAGATTCTGAAAACTCTAAGGATGCTCCTTTAAGCCTCTTCATCCTATATGTGTGCACATGTGCAGTGCATTTGTGTGTGCATTCTCACTGTTTTTTATTCAATGGCATCAAATGTCAAGCAAGCCTGTTGTGAGAAATTCAAAGCAGTAGAATAATTCCTGGGAGTATATTTTAATTTATGAGTTTTGTTGTTTTGAAGTATTGATCCATCTGATATTTTCCAGTAGCGATCTATTCTTTGGATACCTGTCTTCATGCTTAGGGTAATTATTGTCCTTTTGTAAAAAGGTCTGTTATAAATTCTTCACTGATCCAGCCTCAGATTTTCCTATCGCTGGCTATAGGAATGCTCTCTGAACTGATGTCTGCTCAGTTTATTTACCATAGGGATGCTCATCCATAAATCCAAGTTAAACAATAAAAAAGTGATAAATCTTCTGAACTTTTCTGCAGGAAGGAGAGAAATCTCTATGACAATAGACTAGAGAATTCGTAAGAAAATCTGTCTCCAATTAGCCTTGTAAATAAATTCCACAACATTTATCAGAAAACGATGTTACCACTCTGCTGGAGACAAATAGAATTAAATGTGAATAATTTTTTTTCTTTTATCAGGCAGCTTGGTTTGATGATGACAGTATAAGGGAACATTGCATAGTTTCATTAAGTTTGCTGATCTACATGCAATTTCTGCTTAGCCCTGGAGGTTAGGTTAGTACTTAAATATAAATTTGGTTAATATTTTTCTCTTTTTCTCTTTTTAATAAAATGCTTGACTATATCCGATTCACACATGACAACACCATGCAGATAGTTTTTTGTTTTTTTGGGGGAATGATACTTCTGCTTGCTCTTTTGATATTATGCAGTAATGAAATGGTAAGAACACACATAACTTTCTGTTTCTGTAAGTTAATAAAATGAAAGGCACAAACTGTGAAGACAGGAAGACAGAAGCATAATTAATAATGTGTTCGATTTAATTTTTGTAACAACAAGAAGAAAAATGTGAAGAAACGGTTTATTCCTTAAATTGGCCCAATTTCCATTCATGGTTATTGCTTGCAGTGTGCTTTATGTGAATATATCATTGTGACTGCATAATAAGCAGCAATAAAAATCAAGTGTAAAAAAAGCCTCCAGAAAGGAACAAGAGGGATATATTTCATGCTGTTGTGTGCAACTAAAAAGAGTCAAAGAGGCAACAGATGACAGATGAATGACTGTATTTTTGTGCTGAAATTAAGCCAAATGCCTAGGCATTATTCACAGTCAGAGATGCATTGCACAGTGAGCGTTCCAGATCAGCTGGCCATGGAGAGTTATCTAGCTATACTAGATATAATAGTAGGACAGTGCACATATCAAAAACAATTTGGAAGAAGTTTTTGAAGCACCCAATGATTTTCAAAATTTTGCATAAACCTAAAAAAGACGCTGCTGCTTTAAGACTCGCATTAATGATGTGGCTACATTCATGACTCAATTAAAGGTTGTGATTTCATACTGAAATAGCATTACTTGCCATGATGCTTTCTGGGCGATAACTTAAGTGCAAGCCAATTCTCCTGAATTTTCACCATCAGTGATGGTATATGACTGGATTGACATAATGTTGGCAAATGGAAACCATGATTTATCAATATATTCCTGGGGAATTTTTATTCTACTCATAGCTGTTGAACTCTGGGATGCTTCAGATTTCATCCTGGCAATCATGTAGTTAAATATCCTTATGAAACCAACTGCTGATGATACTGAACTCTTTTGATCCATACTGTTGAGTTAGATGAAATTGTAGACCTCAAATGCTTATTTAGCTGCTGTAGTGATGTGGATCAGAATGTCAACTCTGAAGTGAATCTGGCTGGGGCCATTTTGGAGGCTTCAGGGTTACCTCAATGCAAAGAAGAGATAGGGAGGGGAAAAATAGTTAGATGGGGGTTTTGTAACCAAAACAAAATAGTTTCTGTGGGAACCAAGGACATTCCAACAGGTGGCTGGAGAAGGAGGGGTGAAGTAACCAGGCAACCAGCCAGCACCTTGATTGGACAATGTGACTAATTGTTTGGGGGAAGGGGAGTCTTTCACTTTTTAATCAGGTGAAAACCATGGTAAATTTCAGAGTTTGTTTTCACCAGTTTGTGCCAATATAATATCTCCAATAAAACTGTTCTTTGAAGAATCTACCTGCCTCTGGAGTTCTGCTTTCTATGGGTCTGTTACTTTGAACCCTGACACAGAGTCAGTTAACTGAATGGAATCTAGACAAAAAGGATGCTTTGTGGATTAGAGATTTCTATTGAGTAACCTGTTCTAAAGGTTTAGATTGAGGAAAACTGTTGGAGTTGGATTGAGGAAAATAAAGTTCAAAATCTCTACTCACCCACAGACGTTATTGGTGTTTTAGACCCAGTCATTGTCTCTCAGCCCATCCAACCTCACAGAATTATTAGTATGAGAATTTACAGTCACCCATGTATGCCATCTTGAGTTGTTATAGAAAGAGAGGATATGATTATAATAAATAAATAATCTAGGAATGAGCCTTAATTAAACTTTGTCACTGGAGATCTTGTTATTACTGCCCAGCAATCTTTAGACTGGATAATCAACCCCAGCTCTGCTCAAATTAATGTTCAGCTTCAATTCTGATAATTTCTTGCCATTGGAATTATAGGAACCGCATCCCAGAATCATAGCGTTGAAGAGGTTATTTAATTCATCAAGTCCATGGCTGTTCTCTGTCCTGAAATCCAAAATCCATGAAATGGTCATCCAATTTCTTCAACATGAAGGGCAGTTCTCTAGACTTTTCTACTGTCAAAAAGCTCTTAACTCTTAGACATTTTTCTGACATTCTATTTGATTCTACCTTCCTATAGCTTAAATCAATTATTACATGTCCTGCTTTCTAGGTTAATACCGTAGAGAACAGGCCTTGGTCTCCTTCTGTGTGACATATTTTCAGGTACTGGAAGAATGTTATTACAGCATATTCCTTTCAATCTTCTGTTCTGAAAGATATATTGTGTCGCCTACTTCTGAAGAGTCCTGTGATTATGAAGAGGAGGTCATGCCTTGTCAGGTTTAGGACCCCGGGAAAACTGTGTAATGACAGTCAAATGCTTGGGAAGAACTCTATATGGTTATTTTTTGCTTCTGGGGAGACAGCTGGAGATGAAGAGTAATAAGAACCCACATCCCTTCACAGGTCTGAAATAACAAAGATTGTCAGCTGAAAAGACTGAGATGTTGCAAGTAGGTAAAGGTGACAAGAGGTTAGAGTAGGATCGCCTTGGCTTCCTAATGAAGCAGCACCTTGGGAAAGAAACCCAGCTCAGCTCACCTGATCAAGGTGGTTGCCCTCTCTGTGTTGCTTCCAACTGAAATCATTTTTGTGTGCTTTGTGATGTTTCTTCATAATAAGAACATAACATGTGTGTCTGAATACTGGACCATTCTATGAACTTCTTTATTTGTCAGCCTGTTAAATTTAACTGAAGAATCCAAATGCAATTCACCTATTGATAATGACCATTTTATCTAAAAACTACTAAAAGTTCCTGCCTTGCTCAGCTTTCTCAGAAAACTATTTCGCCGCAAAAGAAAAATTATATCCACAAAGGCAATAAGATGAGACAAATGTCTGAACTCATTTTTCATAGGATTTAGTCTCTAGTCCTCTGATGATTTTCACTCTCCTTCTCTGAAACTGCTCCAAGTTTTCTCTGAATTCTTAAACTATGTGCCCAAAACTGGGCATAGCCAACTGCGATGGAATCTGTCCAATGCAGAATAAAGCCAGATTAGTACTTTCTGTGATTTGAAAACTCTGTTGACGGAGCTTAAAACAACATTGCCTGTTTTAGTCACATCATGCGGTTAACTCACGTTCACTGTTGATTGCTGTTCTTTTTCACAAGTTTAGCACTTGTGTTGAGGTGTTAAGCTGTAGAAGGCTTGTCTGGCTGCATTCATTCATGGTTCGATAAATTTACGTCTTGATTATTGAAATGTCCTCTGCAAAGAAGGGTACTTGAAGATGATTCAGACCCTTCTGCTAATGTAGGTAGCTAGACTGTGGTTTTAATAGCAACATATAGAATTATTGCTACATACTTATGTATATCATTAATTTTAGAACCATGCAGCCTTTCTATATACTTTCAATCTGAGTTAAAAGGACAAATGGATATTTTGGGATTAAGTATTCCCTAGTGAAGTATTAAAAATCCTGAGAACAGCTCTCAACTTTGTATCTTGGAATTGATATATGAATTGGTTTTAGTTAGCTTACTTTATTGATTAGCCCTTGGACCATAGCAAAGGGCAGAGTTCCAGACACACATTTTTACAAAAATCTGATAAAAACAATTTAAAATGGAATTAGATAAAATACAATTTCAAATGACATTGGAATAAAATACGATTAAAAATGAAATTGGAATAAAATACAATTTCAAATGAAATTGGAATAAAATACAATAATTTAATATATAGTTAAATAAAATATGTATTAATTGGTAATATAAGTAAGGCTCTTTTCAGTCGAAACACTTCAGCTGTTGCTGATACCTAGATTAATTTAATACCTTCACAAACCTATGGCCTTTTATTTGCCCAAGCTTTTGGATTCAACTGATTATAATATTGCATTTGGTCTGCTTTTTCTGCTGTTTATTTAAGTTTTGAACTGATGGATTCTTTTTATTTATTTATTCATATTATAAAATATGTCTAGCAGTTCAAAATGTACGTATGCAATAATGCGTAGAAAAGACATTATTGGATTACTTATAGTTGACGTCCCTAGCATCTACACATAATCATAATCCCATACATGCTGAGCTCAATTAACAGTGTGACTTTAACACCTGTGGAAAAAAGCAGGTTTTCAAAATTTTCCAGAAGGCTACTGTCATAAATAGATGGATTGTGTACTATAAGATCAATGAATACAAAATAGATTGACAAAGAAGTTAACAATATTGGACAAACTGAATATTATTTGTACTGTACAAATGCTAATTTTCAGATAATGATACTTTTTTTATTCCAGTAATTCTAAAAGCTTAGTAAGTATGTTCCAGCCTGATAGGAAGAAAAAAAAATCAATATATCTTAATGCCTATAGAAAGCTGATCCAGATGATAAATCCAATACAAAAGGATCTGATTGTATCTACTGAACAATATCACCTAGGACAGTGATGGCGAACCTTTTAGACACCTAGTGCCCAAACTGTGCATGCACGAATTCCCAAACTGAAGGGTGTGCGCGCGCGTGCAGATATGTGCGGACATGCGCATGCACAGTTCTCTGAGTGTGCACATGCATAGACATGCATGCAGCATGTGCATGCATGGACATGTGTGTGCATGCACAGGCATGCACGCATGCCAAGCAGAGACCTGAAGACCAGCTTGCTGGCAGGAGGCGGGGCATCTGAACACCAGCAGCCTGGCAAGAAACAGCAGCTCAAGAAAGCAATGCCAGGGAGATTTGACTTTGGACAATGATGCGCATGCCAGCATAGAGGGCTCTGTATGTCACCTCTGGCACATGTGCCATAGGTTCGTCAGGATCAATTTTTTTGGCTTTTTAAAATAAGTATTATTTTGGAAAGATTATTGCAGTGTATCACTGAATACGATGAACTAGCTCACAGCTATTTAGCTTCCCTTCTATAAAATACAAGCTGAGAAGCGAACCTTACTTTTTTCTTTTAAACAAGCATGGTTTTATTGCCATACTGTATTATCCAAGCTTTTCAATGGGATTTGCAATTTCAATAAGGCCAGAGTCAATGATTTCTGTTTATTTTTCAGCTGTTTTCATGGCATGTGGTACTGGAAGGAAAGGAGGGTTGCTGACATGTCACAGCCAAGGAAATAAAAAAGCAGCGATAAAGGACTTATTAGATTGCAGCAAGAGAAATTGCCTCAATTTGGAGCTTACAAAATCCAGCCATGATAAATTATATCCTTGTATTTTAAATCACCCTTCATTCTCTAATAATAATAAACCACTTCTCCAGACGAATCTGTTTGGCAGAAGATACACTTTTCTTTATTGAGGGTCTGTGGTAGGTCCATTTGAAGAGTGACGACTCTCCATAGCCATTTCAAATTCAATTTGTCCTACAATGAGAGATAAATATTTTTACTTAAGTTTATCTCCTCACATAAGCACTGCAATGTTGAATTCTCTCATAAAGTATGTACTTAGCTCTAAATGTGCCTCCTGTGTTTTGGATAGACAAGGGGCATAACTGGTTGATAAAGAAGGAACCCTCAGATAATTATGGTAGTCTTTCTTGAAGATCAACATGGAGATTTCACAATATATTCTATTGTGGCAAGCATGGCTTATTATAATGATTAGTTGCAATTCAAAAGGAATCCAAACCATATGTCTATGGAGATTCTCAGTCATCCAGGTCACGGTTTTCCCAAAGCTGCTTTTTCAAGAGGCAAATGGACTTTGTTTTTCCTTGAAGAAGTTTTGCTTCTCATCCAAAAAGCTCCTTCAAGTTCTGTGATACACAGAAGTCCAGTTGCCTCTTGAAAAAGCACTTTTGGGACAATCAAACCCATAGGCTCTCCTGTATTGCTGAGGAAACCTTGACCATATCCAAGGATGACTAGTGATCAGTGTTGTTGTCATCTATCTTACATAGCTTATATGCCAATATATGCCATCAATATATTGAGAAAGTACAGATTAAAAATGTATAATAGTGGCATCACTAGTATGACAGGGTCCATTTGAAGGCTCCAAACCATGACTAACAGATCTGTAAAACTCACCAGACCACTGTTTTATGGTCTCCACACCCAGTGCCTCTATATGAACTGCTTGTGGAGATTCCTTGATCTTGAGAGGAATTTCAAAGTGCCACCTTCAGTCTGCCATTGTTTCCTCAGAAATTCTCATTGTGCTTTCACTCTATTGCGTTTCTGTTTTATATTATAGTTTGGTCATCTGCCTTGAGTGCTAGTTTATGTATAAAAGTAAACATATTATTCTACATAACATATTATTACATAAATACATCCTATTTATTTCTAATTAATAAACATATCATACTTAAAGCTACTGTATCTGACCTCTAAAAATCCAGTTCTATAGTTATTGCCATTTAGTAGTCATAGCAGAGGTGGGTTCCTACCGGTTCTATCCAGTTCTATAGAACCGGTAGTAACTCCGTGATGACATCATGGAGCCAGTTCTGTCAGTGTCTCCGTGGGTGCCGCCATCTTGGATTTTGCTTCTGCGCATGTGCAGAAGCTATTTTTTCTTGCTGCACATTCTCAGGCACTGCGCATGCACTAGAGGTGTGACCCTGAGCGTCACCAGCAGTAAGAAGATTCAAAACCCACCTCTGAGTCATAGAGGGAGACATAGATATAGTAGCCCTAATAATATTGGAATAGAGAATTATGAAACACTTCGGCCTTCAAATCTAACAGCAAACTCTGTATTTTCTTTCTCTTTCTCCATTTTCCTCTGGCCACAGAACATTCTACAATATTTCTTTTTTAATGGTACCAGTTGTTAAGACAAGTTTTTTTTTTTAAAGAAATCATTTCTGGAAGATCTATATTCATTTTTATTTTTGCTCTTTAAATATCATTTTAAAAATAAGTGTTATTTTGAGTTCTGCTTATAGACTTTGGGGGAGACTCCAGGCAGAGATTTACTGGAATTAAAATCTAGCGGAAGTCCTCTTGCTTCCATATGTTGGAAGTCTAGAAAGTATCCAGCCAAACTGTTCAGCTAAATCAGAATTATGTTCAACCTCTAATTAAGTCTATTCTCTAAAAGCTATGAATTGCATTCATAAGCCTTTCCAGTTGTACTTTAAAACTGAATTGTTCATGCATTTCATATTCTCTTTTTCCTGAATCTAGCATTTTCTCCTGACCTTCCCTGAACATAAAATCTATAGGCCTTAGACTAAGCATTCTTCAGCTCTCTGACACTGAATGTTCTCAATCACTTGGTAACATCAGAGAGGCTGCAGAGTGATTTTCAAAGGCATGCATCTTTAGCCATTTCCTGAGTGTTTGCTTAGACAAGCATTTTGCAGCATTTCAGGGTTGTTCTATAATGAACGCAACAATTTAGGTAATGTTGTTTATGCACATAAATGAAAGCCCAGCACATTCCTTTGTTGCAGTTCTTATTAGTGTCCTTTAGCTACCATAAACTATCCCATAAATGGATTTTGAATCGAAATATGAAAAATACTTTTTAAAAAATGCTTTCCAAAGTGTTGATATGAAGTCACATTAGGTTATGAGTTTAGGGAGTTTGAATCTTGATTCCGCATCTTCCTAGTCCATCATAATATGTTTTGAGAACTTTACCTATTTGGTGATTCTGTGACAGAATAACTTAAGGCTTAGTACATATAACTAATTGCCTAATGAAATTATAGGGTTGCATGCTCAAGCTAATGCTATGCTGGCAACATAGCAAAGCACAGTTGCATAAAGCAAACAGATTTGCTACAGATGTGTGACTTCCCTGGTTGTTTTGGGGAGAAATTTGGCCCAAATTCAGCAAAGCACTTACACCTACATGGAATTAAAGATATTCTACTGTTTATCACTCAAAGTGGCCATTCATATAAAAACATCTATTCTCACTATTTTAACAGCTCAATCTATCACCTCTGAAGGTCAGACAAGAATAACAAAAACAACAACAACCAATAAATAAAAGAGCAGTGCTTAACAATGACAAAACAATGTAAAAGACATGAGAAAAAGGACATATAATTTTGATTTACAAAGAAGGAAAAAATACAAAGAAATTTCAGTCATGTAAGATCTACGGTATTTCTTTATTGAATTTAGATTATACGTTATTTATCACAGCATTAGCTAGACACATAAGGAAATGCATTTCCAAAACCATACATATAGATCACTTATGTTACATTCCAAACAGGAATATGAAAGACAGTTGTACATTTTAAATTAATGCGTTAGCATATAATAATTAAAAGAAAAATAAAGCAGAAAACAAAAACAATGATAACAGGTAGAACGAACAGCCTTACAATGAAAACACTAAAGTAGTGGATAACCTCTACCTTTTAGAATCAACCATCAAGGAACAAACAGTCAAGAAATAACAATACAGACTAGTGCTTGGTAGAGCAACCATCAATGTCCTATCTTAGGCTTCATAGGCAGACAGACAGACAGACAGACAGACAGACAGAGCTTGAGGCTTTACTTGGTTTTAAAAATATATATATCAGCAATAGGCAAGGCATGTATACAGATGCATACAGCCTCAAACAATCCCAAATCATTGGAAACTGACAGGGGAAATCTCAGTAAGCAAAACTTCCAAGCAACAGGCAGGAGCATTGTCAGGGCACATTCCAGAGGTTGTAATGTCATCGTAAGTTGTCAGCCAGTCCAGATTCAAAAGCACAGATTTTCCACAGGCAAGAGTTCAAGATGCAACAAAGGTTCTGGACAATCACAGGTCTCCACAGGCAGGTGACCAAATGATGTTACATACATCACATTGTGATATCATTGCATAAAGAATACATTTGTATAATTTCACAATTATGCCATGATATAAATTATGTCACTTGTATCATGGCTTCTACTAGAAGCCCTTCTTTGGGTTCATCATGTCCCAAAATAATTTATTGCCTGAGTCCCCAATTATTTAATTGGGGAGCACATTTTTGAATGTTGAGAAGACTATAGGTTTTTTTCCACAAAAACATTGTCACAAATTGTGAGTGGCTGGGACAAAATAATCATTTAATAAAAGATAAGCTGCAAAGGTTGCTTATCAACATCTTTTCTGACTTCCCCGCTCTTATCTTTGTCCCTTCTGAAGTATCTTTAGAAACATTCTTGTAAATCAAAATTATGTCTGAGGATAGATATTTGCTTTGTAACATGAGAGCTTCCTATTTAACATTTCTCAGGGTTTTAAAAAAAAATTAAAATAATTTTTAAACACCCATGTTAAGGGTTTTAGCTTGCTCCAAAACATCAAGTCCATAGTTATGGGAAAGAAGGACGTCTCTTCACAGGTCTGTGAGGTAGCACAGACAAAGTGAATGTGACTGGCCCAGAGCCACTAACTAAGCTTTTGTGGTTGAAGAAAGAGTTGAACATTTTATTTTCCTGATACCAACTCAACAGTGTAATATTTATACTGTTTATCAAATCAGATGCAAAATGATGATGTTCTTCCAAAATGTGATGATATCCACAAGGAGAGACAAAAATCATGGTAATAGATTACTGGCCCAGCAAATGTGATTCTGCAGTCATACTGGGTGAATGGCTGGATATTCTCCTTGCTATTATTTACATCTTACGTCATTGCTTTTCTATCCAATGTAATTGCCAGCAAGTAGGCAGGCTTCTCACAGGTTTGTATTGTTTGTTTTTTGTTTTGTTCCAAGTAAAGCTGCCTTTTGCAATTCTGTCAATGCCAATAGTGTTCAAGTGATGCTCCAGATGTTTTCGAATTGCACCCAAGGTGTCTATGACTATTGGGACTACTTTTGCTTTCTTCTTCCACAGTTGTTTGATTTCTATTTGTGGGTTTTTATATTTTCTTATTTTCTCCAGGTCTTTCTTTTCTATCCTGCTGCCTCCAGGTACTGCAATATTCACTATCCAGACATTTTTGTCTTTTTTAACAGCAATTAGATCTGGGGTCTTGTGTGGCAGATGCTTGTCTTTTGAATTCTAAAATCCCAGAGCACTTGGCTTCTTCATTTTCAATTACTTGGTCTATTTTACGGTCCCATCAGTTTTTGCTTGCAGACAAATAATATTTCTTGCAGATCTTCCAATGTGCCATTATTATTATTTTGTCATGTCATTGTTTGTAATGGGCCTGTGTGATCTTCTTCAGGTTTTTGTTTTTTTTGCAGAAATGTCCTCTGTTGCTGTCTCATCAGACAGCCATGGTGGCACAGTGGTTAGAATGCAGTACTGCAGCTAACCCACTGCTCACGGCCAGGAGCTTCAGTCTGCTGAAGGTTGACTCAGTCTTCCCTTCTTCTGAAGTCAGTAAAATGAGGATCCAGATTGTTAGGGGCAATATGCTGACCAGAGGTGGGTTTTAAATCTTTTTATTGCCGGTTCACTCAGGGGCACACTGCGCACATGCACAGAAGCAAAATCCAAGATAGTGGCGCCTATGGCGCTGCCGAAAGAACCAGCTTGGGGGCATGGCAGGCGTGGGTTACTAACGGTTCTACCTAACTGTGCCAATAAGTTACTAATGGTTTAGTAGAACCAGACCGAACGTTTAGGAACCCACCTCTGATTCTGACTCTGTAAACTGCTTAGAGAGGACTCTCTGAAGTGGTATATAAGTCCAAGTGCTATTGTTATTGCTATAAATTCTGGCTTTGCTTGCATTTGCTCTTTATGGTGTATTATCTTCACTGCACCCTCTTCCCTGTCCTCAGATATTCTGTGAATGCCCTTTTTAATTTTCAACTGCCTACTATACTTTCAACATTTCACAGCCATAAGTGTTCAGGCAAATGTTATTTCTTATAGATATTCCAATATATTATTATTATGGTTGTAACACAGCCAGCCAGATATTTAGACTGGTTTTGGTTTTTATGATTATTATTTTGCATTTTTTAAAACTATGTTCGCTGCCATGAGTTGTCTCAGCAAGATAGGAGACCATATAAATTGAATAAACTAAAAATACAAAAAGAAGCAAGTAAAATAAGCTATTTTAATAAGTTCACAGAAAGTGGCCCAAGTATGTAATGAGAAATGGTATTTCCTTGGGGACTAAGCATACCAAAGAAGTAAAAAGCTAAAAGGAATATGAAAGTCCTTTATTGCAAAGCACTACATGATTCATACTGAACTCCAGCTAAACCTCATTTATCTAAATGGTTTGGGAGAGACTGCCAAATAAGGTTAGATAAATTGGAGCGCTAAGTACAGAATAAATTTAGATTTGGTGGGTGGGGAAATTTGATATTAATTGGGAAAGATGCATAAAGATAAAGTTTCCCCTTGCACATATGTGCTAGTGGTTCCCAACTCTAGGGGACGGTGCTCATCTCCGTTTCTAAGCCGAAGAGCCAGCATTGTCTGATGACAATTCCATGGTCATGTGACCAGCGTGACTAAATGCCGAAGGCACATGGAACACAGTTATCTTCCTACCAAGGTGGTCCCTATTTTTCTACTTGTATTTTTACATGCTTTAGAACCAGAGGTGGGTTCCTACTGGTTCGGACCGGTTCTACCGAGTAGGTAGTAAGTTGCTCATGACATCACGGAGCTGGTTCTCGTCTGTGGATGTCGCCATCTTTTTTTGGGAATTTTTGATTTTTTTCTGAGTTTTTTTCCTTCTGCGCATGTGCAGAAGTCACGTTTCCAGCACTGTGCATGCGTTGCCATCTTGTTTTCGGCCTTTTTTAATTTTTCGGCTTCTTTTTCTACTGTGCATGCACGCAGTCATGTGGTGCGCCCACATGGTGCGGGAGGGAGCAAATTGGTGGTGAAGTAAGTTAGAACCCACCCCTGTTTAGAACTGCTAGGTTGGCAGAAGCTGGGACAAGTAACAGGAGCTCATTCC